>JASCZI010181831.1:20160-33859 GCA_036250425.1 Stylosanthes scabra
GCCTTGACGCATTTTGAACCATCTTTTAAATTCCTTCCCCCTTTTCTTATTCCCCAGCTATGCCTGTCAAATATTTTAATAATATTTTAAGCACTTCTTATTGGGTCAGCATTCAATATATTCTTGACTACCATATCCATCAGGATACAACAACAGAGCCATAACCCACTAGGTGGGTCAACTACATGGATCAAACAACGCCGTTGTTAATATTCATATATCTAGGTGCTTGATGAGTTGATGTTGATTGTGATAAAGCAGATTCCTCTCAGAGAAATTGATGGAAACAACTTTCTATATTTGATCATAAAATTTCTAATGGCGCATAAAATTTTTCTTTGAATTTCAAGTTTCTCCTTTTTCCTTTTCTTTGGGCATAACTTCATCTTATGGAACTTATCGCACTGCAGATACGTGACTTCAGAACAGATTGGGATCTGGAAGTGAACCAGCCCATTGCAGGAAATTATTACCCTGTACGTGAACTAATGTACATTTGTTCTTTCAAAATCATTGATAGTTATTGTTAAAACTGTTACCTATGCCTACTGTGCAAACTGCTGGTATTGTTGTATGATAATTAATACAACTCTTAATAAGAAACTTAAAATCGAAAACTGCATTTCTCAACTATTTGGTTTAGTGGTATTGTCATTCTCATTGTGATTGACACTAAACTTGACATATTTTGTAACATTTATGCAAGTATCCACAATGGTAACTACTGGATTCATGGCATTTTGTCTGAAGTTCAAGGAGTTATTATCATCCTTTTGGTTCACAAATCACAAATTATTTCTTATTTTTCATTTTTTTTTCAGATTAATCTGGGGATATACATAAAAGATAATAAGACAGAATTCTCAGTTTTGGTGGATAGATCTGTTGGAGGATCTAGCCTAGAAGATGGACAAATAGAACTGATGCTCCACAGGTATGTGGTGTTATTTATAAAGTGCATTATATTATTGTAAAGACTCCTCTTATACCAAAATTGGAAGATTTTGTAGGTGTAGAAGTTAGGCAGTGATTAGCTGTATTCATTGAATAGTTCAGTATTTTTCAGGGAACATATCCACTTCAGTATTTGGTTGTATCTCTTACTTTTAGATAGGATGTTCTCAATCTGCAAAATGAAGTTTGCAGCTTGTAATTTTCTCCAAGGGTCACAAGTAAAGGCTCCATTTTTGGAAGTTGGTTTTGAGGATATCATCCTTCACCCTTAAGTTTTCTAAACATGCTAAAAGAACTTTTCTCTTTCCTGACACCAATAGGCGATTGCTACTTGATGATTCGAAAGGTGTTGCAGAGGCTTTAAATGAAACAGACTGTGTTGCTGATGATTGCAGGGGCCTAACTGTAAGAATTTCTTGCCTAGATTTCAAATTCATGTAGCTATCAGCATTTTTCCTGATTAGTATCAAATTTTAACTTGGAGTCATGTTTTGGCACGTGCAAATATGTTCTTGTTGATATATATATATAATTATATATATTGAGAAAGAAAGCATCAAATTTTTATTATATCTCAATGATATTGATAGATCATCCCTTTGACAGAGCGTGCAGAAGTTTTTATTTTATTTTTTTCAGTTGGCAAATTTGTTGGAGCAGAATGCCCATTTTCCAGAATTTATGCACAAATGTCTCTTCGTGTGACTTTGGGTTCTGGTGTTGTGAAATCCATGACTAACTAATTATTTGTCAGGTCCAAGGTAAATTTTACTACAGAATAGATCCCTTGGGTGAGGGTGCTAAGTGGCGCCGAACTTTTGGCCAGGAGATATATTCTCCTCTTCTGTTAGCATTCTCTGAAAAGGTGAAATTTAATAGTGAGAAAGAAAGAGTAATTGTGTAATATACATGTACTTTCTATTTGATCATTTATATATTATATCAATTATCAAGTATCAGTCAGTAAGAAGTTGATTTTCTTTGGCAGGATGATAAAGATGATTGGATGAATTCCCATGTTCCAACATTTTCAGGAATTGATTCTTCCTACACATTGCCTGATAACATTGCAATGATAACATTACAGGTATATGTGGCTTATCCCATGCCTTAAAGGTTCAGAATAAATAATAGATATCGTTCTTGCCCAATGGTGACAACATACTAAATGCCAACACAATGACAGCGTATTTATTTTCTGCATGCGCACGCTCAAGCATGCATTCGAAATTTGTAATGAACACAATTCAATAGCTTGTACTTATGTCTATCATTTTCGGCATTTCAGGAACTTGATGATGGGACAGTTCTGCTTCGGTTAGCACATCTATATGAGGTCTCCATTTTATTTTTAATTAATATTTTTGATGTTTTGCTTTGACAAGATTTGAATGAGCAAATTTTATGTGATCTTGCCTTTTCAGTTCATGCTTACTTTTCAGGGTTATATGTGTATGTTGGAAGTGTTTTCTTTTTTAAAAAACTGTTTTCTCAAGAATGAAAATAAAATTACAATTAAAGTTATTGCCTCCCTTGTTTAATTATCAGCAGATCTAGTATTGTTTCTAGTGGTACCATTTGTCACTATCATTCTGTGATGACTATTGCTAAAATGAAGAATAAGCTTTCGGCATGAAAATAAAATGCTTCATAGTAATATATGGATGTGAGATAACTTTTCTATGCTGAAAAAGAAAATTGCAATTTTCTTTCAAAATAAAACAAACTAACACGCCATTCTTGTATTCCTGCCACTATTACTTATCCTTTCCTTCTTAGTAATTTTTGCATCATGTTTTTGCTTCATGTTTACTATCCCACTCTCTAAAGCCCCATCAAATTTATGCACAGATTGGAGAAGACAAGGATCTTTCTGTAAAGACAAGTGTAGAGCTGAAAAAGATCTTCCCTGGAAAGGAGGTAAAAACTAAAAATGTGATAAGATTTCACTAGTTTGCTTTGGGCATAAAATTAAGTTGGAAATTTTCATCTAGGAGTCTCATGAGTAAAGTAAAGAGCTCGATGAAAATTTTCCATCGATTTTTGTCCCTCAACCAAACATACTCTTAACACTGCATTAGATAGTTTGGACAACATATAAATACAAAGACAGTTATCAGGAAAATTTTGTGTTCGCTCTGTCCCTACTTAGAATGGACGGAAAATACGAGAAATCTATAGGTTGCGTTTGATTTTGAAAAACAGAATAAGACAGGACGCTGAGAACATGACACAAAGGACAGAGACACGAAAATTATTGTTTTTTTGTATTTTGTTTGGTAATAAATTAAATATAAGATAACAATAAATTGTAATTATGAAAAATTGATTGGGACAATAGAAGATAAAATAAAAAGTTGTCTCACTTATTAGTGTTTTTGTGTCCGTACTATAAAATGGGATACAAAACGCAACCGAAAGGGTGGAAAATTCTTCCACTCATGTTTAGATTGTTTTGTTACTTAAACTGCTTCAAAACTCCCTTGGTGTAGATCAAAGAGGTGAAAGAGATGAGCTTGTCAGCCAATCAAGAAAGGACAGAAATGGAGAAGAAAAGACTTGTATGGAAAGTAGAAGGTTCTTTAGGAGATGGATATGTTCCATCAAGGGGAGGGCCAGTTGATCCAACAGAGCTAGCTGTGGAGCTTGCTCCCATGGAAATCCGCACTTTTATCATTTACTTTGATGACAATGACATGCCTAACCTTCTTGCAGATGCATAGTAGTAGATAGTGGGCATTGAAACAAAATACATTTTGGTATTATATTTATGTAATGTAATGTAATGTATTCATGTTTGGCAAGTCTATCTAATCTAACAATGGAGCTTCAAAATGTTGTACGTTTTGCCCTACTCATAAGACAACACTAAGAAAAAATGTGGATTAAAATTGCCCTTCGTTTTGCCCTACTATGGGCCACATGGTCATCAACATTGTTGGTTCCATAGATTTTCTCAAAGTGAATAGACGTTTCCAGTTCAATTTTTAACTAAGTCATTTATTTCTATAATAAATAGAAGATCATTTTGGTGTCGCATAGTACAAAAGTAGTATTAAAATAAATTTCTATTTGATATCGAAATAGTTTTTTATTTAACGTAGGGTAAATAACTTAGTTGGACAAAATCGATATACTTAGAATTATTGAATAAAATAAAATAATTTAAAATATAACATAAATTAGTCCTTCATTGTTTATACGATGACATTACATTACACTTTTTTTAATAATGCTTTTTTCTCTAATGTTCAACTGTGTTATTGTTTTATATATAGAGATCTATTAATAAAAAAAATTTCGGAATATGTTATTGTTTTATTCATGGAATTATTATTATTTCTCCTTATATGAGTTTTTTTTCTATTATTTACAATTATTTATTTTTTAAATTGTTTCTTGTTTTCTATTGTACACTTTTATAATATGATTTATTGATTGTATTAGATAGAGTAATTAAACAAAAAAAAAATAACATAAATAACAATAATAGTAGAAAATTATAGCGTATTAAAAAAAGAGTACTTAGAATACTAAAAAAAATACTATATAAAAAACATACTTAAAAAGAAAAAGTTAAACATACTTGAAAAAATTATGTTATAATTTAATCTCATGTACTTTTTATAATGATTTATCTAAACTGATATTATTCAAATAATACGTTAATTATTTTCTATATGAGAATAGTTTCGTGTTTTATCATAATATGTGATCAGTTTGGTGTTTAAGCTGAATTAGTGATATTCACTGCAATCTAATGGATTAATTTTTGGGTTATTCTATTTGTACATTAAAATCAGTCATCAATGTAATACACATTAAAATATAAAATACACCTTGAAAATAATAAAACTATACATGTATTTTTGTGTATTTATGTATAAATACATTAGTAGCTGATTTTGGTGTGCAAATAAAATTTCTCTTAATTTTTTAGTAGGAAATTGTCATACATAAATTACATATTATATGATGATTTTTTAAATATAAATTAAGCTTTAATAATAATTTGAGAAGATTTTTTTTAACCTTTCACCATATAATAGAACAATTTTATCAGTGTAAATTTTTTCTGACATACTTTGTAGTCCTATTATATTTATTTTAATAAATTATACATAGATAGAATATTAGTGTATTTTTTTTGTGACATAATATTGGTTTGGTTTAATTTTAGAGTTTAATTTTAGAAATATTAATTCTGAGTTTTTTTAATTTATATATGTAATATTTTCCTTATGTGATATATTAAAATTGTTTTATTTGATTTACTATTTTAAAAATATATTACATAATTTTTGTATATCTTAATGTAAATTCTAAAAATAACAATGAAATTAATTAAATTTATCATTTAATGTTTTTTACTTGACATTTCATTTAAGGTTATAATTTCACCTACTAAATATTCTAATCATTTACGTAACATTTAAGAAATATTTATTAGAATACTAAATTGTGTTTTAATAGTAATTAAATAAAGAAATTACTTTTGAACATAATAAATCCTAATTAATCATTTGTTTTAGTGTGACTAATATCTATTGTATTTAATTTGTTACTACTCTATTTTAATTGATTGTAGATATCTATTATTAAAATATAAAAGGTATAGGGTTCTAGGCTCATTGAGCAACATTTGGAGACTTTAATTAATCGACATTTGACAGCGCCAAGTGTTACGTAATAAATGGTTGCGTGATGCCACTCCTGTCAATAATGAATTCAAATTCTGTTTTGAGAGAATCATGGGATCATTTAAATTTAATAAAAAAAAATTACACACAATAAGGAGTGATTGGTTGAGATTTTAAATTCAATTTTTGAAATCTAAATTTTAATTGGAGTAAATCAAGGAATTAACTATAGCAATAATTAAGCAACAATCCTGCTAATTCAAGCAATAATTCTAGACATTTAGGATAACTATTTGAAATTTGAAACAAAAATTAGGAAATTTAAGATTTACTCTAATTGAAATTTAAGAATTAAATATTAAATTTGAGATTAAGGTCATTTATGTTTTTATTTTTTTAATATCAAAAAATGTTTATAAATAATTCTCTAAAGTCATAAAAAAAACTTCTCAAAACTCTTTCATATTTTATAAATAAACATTGGGATGAATCCTATTTTTATCGAAGCAGAATTAGGTATGATGCACGGTGGCCCAGCCTCTGGCGCGCTGTGTCTTTATTGGTCACGGTTTCACTTTCGGCTATGATGAAGACGACTTCCTCACTGGTTTCTGTTCTTCCTCTGCATGCGATTACGGATTGCAATCATTGGTGCTACAGTTTGCTCGCTTAAATTTCTTTTTTTGAAGAGTGTCACGGTTTACCGTAGTTGAAGATGAATTAATTCAAACAAATGCTTGCAGTATGAACTTTAGCAACTGCTATGTTATTTTAATTTAAATTATTTTCACATAATAATTTTTTAATTTAAATAAAAGTTTTACTTTAACATTTTGAATTAAAATTCATATACTCTTAGACTGATTTTTGTTTATTTTCCGGACCAAAGCAAAAAAAAAAAAAAAAAAAGTGAGGAGAAGAGGTTGGCACAAGAGAAGGAGCTTTTAGAAACTATTCCAACATGTAAAAATTATAAAGGTTAACATATATTGATTGTTTTAAATATTTATTTTCTAGCTTGACCTGCTAAATAGATATGTTTTGATTGTTTCATTTTTATGGTTCTTCAAATTTTTTAATATGTTGTATATTTATATGTTATTCATTTTAATTATTCTATGTATTGTGATTGCAAATAAGAGGAGGATATATAAATATATTTTGGCCGTTTCAGTTTGTTATTTAATTTTGATAAAAGATTAAAAATTTTAAATTTGAGAAATAATACTTTTAAGTTGTCAATATGTTGAATTTGAAAATTAACTTCTTTTGATTTCTTACCCCTTTTGATAAAACTATGCTTCATAATATTGAAATTGACAAGTATTGATAGTGATACTTAATTTGTAAGACTCTAAATTTAAAACGTTAAAGTTTTTTAGTGATCAATCTTACTTAAATGATTCTTCTATACCCAAGTTTTTTTTAAAAATATTTTAAAATAATTAAAATATTAAGAATTTAAAAAAAATATATAAATTTCAATTATATAGAATTATCACCCGCGCAAAAGCGCGGAAAATACCCTAGTATATTAAATATTCGTAGCGACACCAATCAATATTGTAACCTGATTTACATTATTCATGATTTTTTTTTTAAATTTAACTGGGTCTTTTATATTATTTAACATAAGTTCATGTGTCATATTAGGATTTTTTCTTATACTCTAGTGCTCTGTTAGAATTTTCTCTTGTGTCATGTTAGGGTTTCTTTTGTGCTCTATCTAATAGGTTTTTCTAGTGCTTTGATGTGCCCACTAGGGTTTTAATGTGTCATTTTGGGTTTTGATGTGCTTTAATAGGGTTTTGAGAAAGAATCCTATTTCCTTATCTTTTTCATGTGCGTTCATTAATCGTACAATACAATTCAATTACCATGGTTGATTTGTGACGAGCTAATCCGGTCGCTACGATTCTCTGGGAGTTTTGGAACCATCACAATCTTCGAATCTTTGAAGGCGTTGCTGGTACCCCAGATCTGGCTCTTCAATCGGCTATGGATTTGATCCAAGAATACCATCAACATTATTCTCTTTAACTTTGCTTTTCATTTGTATTATCTCTCTTTTAGTCGTTTACATTATGATATTTTGATTATGTGGAGTTCCCACTCTCTTTGTTACTTTTTGGTTGTCCAAGTTGGACTCATTATCTCATATATTCATTTTATTATTCTAATGAAATGAAATTTTTTGATAAAAATAAAAATAAAAAAAAATTCATGCATTTGGGTGAGTAAACACCGTAAAACTTTAATAATATTACAATGATGTTTGCTGCTCCTCTTATGTATAGCATATACTTAAATCAAGCCGCATATGATATGCATGCATATACTTACTTCTAAAGACATATTAAATGGTCCAACCTCCTACACATTAGAATCACATGCTTGTTTACACACCTAATGCATCATGATTTTAACAAATTTTTTTTTATCATATTAAGAACCCTTAATGTACTCTTATTTTGCAAAATTGAATCACCATTGCAATAGTTTTATTTATATCAATCAATGAGGTTCCTTTCATAATTTTCACTCTCTTTTCTATTAAGATATCTCACAGTTTTAAGGTCTATTTTATTTTCATAATTTTCACTCTCTTTTCAATGAGGTTCCTTTCACGTTTTTATAATCCTATACGTGATGGGGGCATTGATGATAGAAAATACTAACATGCTGAACTGTCATTTACATCCTAATCTACATTAATAAAATCTTTTACTTTTTTATTACAAACTTAATATGTATTTAATAATTATTAATCTCAAGCTCTCATTGGCATTTTGTTTGAAATATATTTTTTTTTATCTCTTTTGAAATATACTTACTTGTAAAGTTAGTTTTTAATATATCTTTTATTCTATAAAATATCCAGGTACTACAAAGTTTTGGGTTACTAATATTTCTGAACAAAATTGACTACACTAATTTAAAATGCTTTGATAATGTAATAATTGAAAGTGGCGTGGCTAATACAAACATTAAATTAACAAAAAGAGGCTTGCAATTGTAATGTCATTGAAAAAAAATCCAATGGTAAACTGCTAAAGTAATAATAAAATAATGACAAAGTTAGAATAAGAAAATATGAACTCAAAATATTAGTGAAGAATAGTTAATCAAATACAATCCAAATGCTAATCAAGAAAATTCAAATTGTTATAGTTCAAGCAACACAAAATAGAAGTAAAAAACAAACAAAGTATTGAAAATACAACAAGAACAATATCTTAATGATAATCGAATTTGTATATTGTTATCTAGAACACTAATGGCCAAGAGATAAATTTCCATCATGGATTAATGAACGCTTCTGCCTCTTTCCATCCTTCCTGCTAAATTTATTTGCGGAGAACTGACATTCCTCCTCATTCTCATGTGCTCCTGACTGCATATTCTTCAGTCGTACATCCATGTTTTTCTGCATATTCTAAAACCCTTTGACTACTTAGATGTTTTAGTTATGAGATTATTACTTTTAAATTAAAAAAAAAATAGATCAACAACAGCATATAAATAAGCATAGTTACATTCAATGAGGTGTCTTCAGGAACTCCCTTGGACTAGTTACTATCAAAAAGTTCAGAATCATCAGATATATTCATCACAGTGTAAACATGATCATTTGCTGATATGTTAGTTGATTTCACATTGAATTTAAATAGCAAACGCTTCTCCAGCATATTGTCCAACGCAAGAGGGTATCCATCATAGTCATTCTCCTATTTTATAAAATGTCAACATAGAAAACACTAAAGACTAATCAGTATAAAATAATCACAATAGAAAACAGTTAAAAAAATAAATAATAAAGTAATATCATCTCCAATTTAATAATTGTAAATTCCCAAATTTAACATATTAAAACATATGAGAATGATAACAACCTTAGAAATGCAAATATATTCTTCTTCTTGCAATGCATACAATCGTATTCATTTTCAAAGTTTCAGCCCCACTTTTTTTTTACAGCTCTTGCATGTCGTATAAAACCAATCATTTTTTGTGTTATTGATACCATAAATGGTCCCATAAATTCATACATACATTTTTGAAATACCACATGATAGGAACACAAAATTTAAAGAATTTTGACAACTATAAATGAACTAAAACAGTCACCTATCAAAGAACACTTCACCTTTTTCATAAGCATGACCTCATTCAGGGTTTTCACAGTTTGTTTACCACTTTTGAGTTAGTCAACAGCCAATACTACTCCTTGAGAGGATAT
The DNA here is from genome assembly GCA_036250425.1 of Stylosanthes scabra. Classification (NCBI taxonomy): domain Eukaryota; kingdom Viridiplantae; phylum Streptophyta; class Magnoliopsida; order Fabales; family Fabaceae; genus Stylosanthes; species Stylosanthes scabra. The sequence goes on from JASCZI010181831.1 coordinate 29,995, forward strand.
TTGAGAGATCCGAACTGATATAGATGGGTTGTCTTCAAGAATTCTGTTACGAAACTCCATAACCTCCTTATAATTGGAATTAATGTGTAGCTTGGAGATATTAAAATGACTCTGAACCGATGTTTTGTCTGCCAAATAATATATTAAATTTGATAAACAATAATCTATTTTACATTTATATTTGATTTTCCTATCATTAAAATAATTCTGAGTACATTTAAATGCTAATAAAATGGAAAACTAATCATTCCAACGACTACCCTTGAAGTATTGGCAGACTACTATGAGAGGCTCCACACCAACTTTCAAAAGATGGGGAAGTAATTAATCAATCATTTCACCAAAAAGAACACAACGGATGTTATAGTTCCTAGTGAAAACAAATAGAATATAAAAAAATTTAAAAAAAAAATAATAATTTATAAACTTTTGGAGAAATGAGTAAATGATAAAGAACGTTGTGCTCACTCCAGATCTTGTATAGTTATAGCCATACGCTTAGTTTAATTCCCTCTCACAGTCATAATTTCACGGGGTTCTTCCTTTCCTACAACTTCTCCCATTATGTCTGTTAAAATTCAAGAAAATATATTCAAAGTATAATTTGTAATATTTTCATGTAGAAAATATACGATATAAATATATTTTTTACCCAAGAATCCAGCAGATAAAATGCTTGAAGCATGCAGCAACTCAGGAATGGAAGTAAAGTTAAATGGTTTCACTTTAAAGGTGGGCAGTTCAACAGGTACTATGGTAGTTCTATGTGAAAATACTAAAACCCATTTGGAAGGAGTGACCCGTATTTTAGGCTTAGTATCAACAAAGATAAAATTACTCATTGTATACAATTGAAACTCTTAAATTTCATCTCTCCATTTCTTTATGAGGGATTTGGGTATGGATGCTTGAAGGCGGTAACCCTATATACAAAAGAAATAACTTAAACATGGCTGATAACTTAATCACTTTAACAATAAATGCAGATCACAAGAAACTACTCTCTCCATTTCATTTTAATTATCCAATTTCACCTTTTTTTTATTTCAAATTATTTGCTCATTTTATGATTTCAAGGTGTATTTAATTAAAATTTTTCTATTATACCCTTTCACAATTTTAATAACTAATTAAACAATTTTTAATGTATCTCCATTTTAGCCAATCAAATTTAGATTTAGTGCATTAATAATAAGGATATTATAGTAATTTTAATTTCATTGTTTAGACTTTTAATACAATTCAATGATTATCTTAATTAGCGTATTAGAATGAAATTGGACAATTAAAATGAAATGGAGGGAGTATCTATTTATTTTCTTACCTTATATCTTACAACACTAACTCAATGCTACTAATCTCACTTTGTCATTGTCAGGTTGATCCCATTTTCAAACATCTTATTTGTATGAATTTTTTTGACTTGAAATATTTGATTAAATGAGTCTCACTTTACTGTTATATTAGGTTTGATGCATAACTCAGAGCACTAATGATGAGAATAGTGGAGATCGTGAGCAGTTGAGCTTTGTTTAAACATTGATGGGGATAGTGGAGATTGTGGATAATTGAGCTTTGTTTAAACATTGGTGTTGGAGATTGTGGACAGTTAAGTTTTGTTGGTTGAATAGTTAGTTTTTTATTTCACTTTGCTGTTATGTTAGGTTTGATCCATAACTCAGTGCACTGATAATGGAATAATAAAGAATCTGGATAATTGAGTTTTGTTTAAACATTTGGAAGGGTAAATACATTTGTAATCTAAACAACATATCCATGTGTTTGCAGGTGAGCCATTGGAGTAAAAACTCAGTGTACTGATGTGTTTATAGGTGAGCCATTTGAATAAAAACTCAATGCACTCATGATGAAAATAGTGAAGATTCTGGATAGTTGAGTTTTGTTTAAATATTTAGTAGGAGATATTTGAATAAACACATTTATAATCTAAACAACATATCCACGTGTTTTACAGGTGAGCCATTTGAGTAAAAATTCAGTGCACTGATGATGGGAACAGTGAAGATTCTGTATAGTTGAGTTTTGTTTAAATATTTAATAAGAATAATTTGAGTAAACATATTTGTAATCTAAATAATTAGGTGTTTAAGCTAAATATGGTGCCGCAACTAGCTAGACATGACCATCAATAAAAAACGAAGGTGCAATACTTCCGCGACATATTGTTGGTGATGGACGACCCAGATGAGAATAACTATGCAAATTGAATGGCTTGAAAAAACTCACAATTATTTTTAAAATGAGATGAATTGGCTTGCATCATGTGGTTGGGAATAATGGCTATGCGCCTAAATAAATAAAAAAAAGAGTATTCAGATCCTTGCTTTTAAATTCAATTTGTTTATAACAAATTGTTATACGTTAATAATAATAATAATCATAATAATAATAAATTGTTATACGTTATTATTAATAATAATAATAATAATAATAATAATAATAATAAATTTTATTATTCAAATAAAAATTATTTTATTTTGTATTATTTAATTATTAATAAAATAATTGGTAATATCATGTGTAAAATTAGTAATTTTAAATATAGACATTACACTTATCTTCAGGGCTAAAATAAAATTATTACTAATTGTATTTATTAATTATTGTTAAATTAAAATTACCTTGTTTTGCATTTTTTAATTGCCAGAAAAGTAATTAAATAATTTTATTTTATGTATCCCCAAGGTTTTTTTCCCGTTCTTGCGTAGTCCTTAAATACTCCTTACTTATTTCTGTTACCACATATGTTTTTCATTATTCATATATCTTTGTATTTGAAAATTCATTTACTTAAGTACTTCTATGAACTGTGAGCCTTCTTTTTCATAACGGTGAGTTTATTTTTATTTCTCTAACTAGGGTATTACCCGCACTTTGCGCGGGTGATAATTCTAATATATCACATATTAATTTACTATTAATATAATTTGATTAATTTCAATAGCAAAATTAGGTATTTTTTAAAAAATATTAGTGTTTTAATTAAAATTTAAAATAATTCACAATAAATATAGCTAGTTCTCTAATAATTCTAAATTACTTTATATCTCAATCATATATCAATTTTAATACAATTGTCCAACATTTAAATGCCGAAGGAATGACTTCCTGCATACATGACCACAATATAAGGCCAAAAATTTCCTGAGTTCAGAAACATAGTATATAAATTACTTGTCAACACAATTAAATTGAAAATCACTAAGTATATATTCTTATTTAGACAGATGTGCTCTTATCAAATTAAACACCAACTTCGTACTTTAGAATCACTGGGGATGTATATATTTTTCTTTTCCTAATGCATATGTTATATCTACAAAAATTCTAATCAGATCCAAATTTGTTTTTAAAAGTATCTTCGGTAAATGTTACATCAACTAATTTAGCCGAAGACAAATCATAGTAGCAATGTGTAAAATTGTTCTTTTTTTTCCGAGACATACTTTGAAAAAGTTGTTCTAACTAAATAACATAATGTAATTTTCAGTCCTAGTTTAGATACTTGATCAGCCCAGAAAGATCCTTACAGTCTTTTAATGCAAAGGCTACATCATTGCCAAAAAGTAAAACAAAAATTGTGATCAAATCAAATTAAATCAAATTTAACCAAATAAATGCAATAAATAAAAAAAACATTAGGCTTAGTCCAAGCACCACTCATCATTCAACTACAGCAGTAAACATTGACCAATAGATTATATAGCTAATTTCAATTAAAAGAAACATAAAAAAATACTTGAATAGTATTAAAAATTACACTATAACACCACTAATCTCTTTTATTCCTAACATTGACAAATCAACATCATCCTGCATTACAAAAATAAATAAAATAACAAAA
>JASCZI010181834.1:0-17173 GCA_036250425.1 Stylosanthes scabra
TGAATCATCAAACTTTTGGTGGTTGTTTATCAACTCCACAATGGTTGTCATTCATCAAAACCTAATCATAAAAACCTTGCATGCATATTGTAACATGGTTTACAATAGTAGTAAGAGAATGTAAAGAATAAGAAATGCATCATATATTCTAGTGTTTTTAAAAATTTATCACCTAATGCACATGTTTCACAATCTATAAAAATAAATTGTGTTCATCACTCATATACCAAATTTTTTGAATACTTATACAAAATATTAGTAAAAAACTAAGAATGATGGATGCATTGAAATAGCTAGAATAAGAGGTATAAGATTATTGAAAAGAAGAGATATAAAAAGATATTTAATGAAAGTTAATTTATATAGTAAATGAGAAAAAGAAGGAGAAGTCGTCTGCTCGTCGCTGTCTTAGGAGAGAGATTACGACGGAGAAGAATAAGAGTGGTTGTGGTAGTAGGAGTAGCGGGAGTGGTGAATGTGTCATTGGTTGCGTTGGAGTGTGAAGATGATGGTGATTGTGATGGTGAAGATGATAGTGTCCAATGAGATGAGATGAAGATGAATGTTGGTGAAAAATATGGAGAGAGAAAATAGACATTTGTTGGCTATTGTTGTTCAGAAACTTATCGGTAACATATAGAGAAGTTGATAATAAATATAAGGAGTGAGTAATAATACATAATTAATATTTTTTTACTAAGTATTAAAGAGAAATAATTTAAAATAACATTGAAGATATAGAGAATACGAAAAATAACCTATATAAAAGTAAATGATAAGGAATATGAAAAATATACATAGAATAACTTAAAAAAAATAAATGTCAATATGTCATGTAAAGTAACTTAAAATGAAAATAAATATCATGAAAATGAGAATTAAAATGAAGTTGAATTTTAAATTAAAGCTAGGTCAAATTATAATATAAAGAAATAAGTTAATCAGTGACGGATCCAAAAACTATATGTTGTAGGGACAAATGTATATAGCACATAAAAATAATAAAAAGTTCTTATAAACATATAACAATATATGTAAAATTAAATGAGATGAAAATATTAAATATTAAATTATTTTTATTTATTTATAATCAAATCTAGTAGTATATTAATACGTACTAATATATATAGTTATCGAACTATTTTTTTTAATAACTTAAATACATGTACTACTAATGTGATTTTAATTAGGATGATAAAAAATTTATATTTGAGAATACATGTACTACTAATTAAATACATGTAACAAATTTTGTATGTCTATTTCTATTTTTTTTTAATTAAGATGATAACAAATTATAAATTTTTTTATTTTTATTTTTAGTATTTCTGTTTTCAAGAGGATTTTGTGAAGAAAGAAGAGAAACTAGGAAGTGAAAATGGAAAATTGAATTTTGTTGTTTTTACTGTTTTTTCTTTTTCATTCACCAAAATGCAGACGAAAATAGGAAAGTCTTAAAATGAAAATAAAAAATAAAAATACAAACTAAACGCATCTTTATTATTTCAACTAAATTTTAAATATTTTTTAATTCGATTTATATTTGAGAATTAATCATCAAAATACATGTATCTGTGATACAAAATTCTTGAATTATATCAATTAATTATTGAATAGTATTATAATAATATTCTATTTTAAATAAGAAAATTTTTAAATTATGTGATATTAATTTAAAAAAAATATACAAAATTGATATAAAAATTAATAAGATATTTTTTTTTTAATGTGGGAGCAAACATAATTTTATATTGGGGACATATTTACAAATACATATATAGTTTGATATACATTTTGGTAAGGTTAGTGGGGCATTTGCCCCCGCAACATATGTAGTAGATTCGTCCCTGAAACTAATGATGTTATATTGAAGAAAAATATGATGTGACAAAATATAATAATTTTAAGTATTTGAGAATAATTTTCAAATTATTTTGATTTTTCCTTTAATATATGTAAATATATTTTAATTTTTATGGGATATAAGGAGTAAAATTTGTATTATAAATTTTTTTTATATATATTAACTTACGTCTATATGGAATATTTTTTAGAATTTTTAAAGTATCAAATGCTGCTTCACTCAAACATTGCATATAAGGTTGTTTTATGAATCATTTGTCATGTGGAGAAAGTTATATTGAGGTCATGTGTCTTAGGATTTTCTTGAAATAAACAAGTCCCAAGTCCCCCACGTCAAACAAAACAATTAACGGCGTGACACCGTGCGAGTGAGTTAGGTTACTGAAATTGAAATTGGCCATGTACACTAAAATAATTTTTGAAATTCCAATTATACTATTACACTAATATTTTTTAAATGGATAAACTTCATCTAAAATTGTTAAAAACTTCATCTAAAAAAATCATTCTTAAATTATATATTTTTTTCTAAAGCATTCCTTTATAAATTGCATATGATTTCTCAATTATGAAGGAAGGAATCTACTAAAGCTGCTTCTACTTGTTCCATAAACTTCGGAGCAAACACATGTTAAGATAATAAAAAAATGTTATCTATACATTAAAACAATTTTACTTTTTAAACAAATTATTTTTATAAAATATATGTGAAAATATAAGGTTAAATTAACCTGAAGGTAGTTATAGTTTAAAAATTTTTTAATTAGGTCCTTATATTTTTTTTTTCTTTCGATTAGATCCCTATATTATCTTAAATATTGTAATTAGCTTCCTATAGTGACGAAAACGTTAGAATTAACGAAATATTTCATCTTTAAATTGAAAATATTATAAAAACTAATGGTTAACTCGCTAAATATGACATTTCTCTCTATTTTAAAATAATAAAATAAACATTCTTATTCTTCTTTAACATACTTTAAGCTTCTTAAAGATATGCAACTTTGATTCATGCAAATTGAGAATATTTTCAAATAATATTAATTAAAAAAATAAATGAAAAATATATTTAGGTGAGTATAAGTCTTACATAAAATACAATGTACAATAATAATAGAAAATTCAAATTTTATAAATGTTTTTTTTTAATATTTATTGTTAATAGAGACCTAATTACAAATTTAAAAATAGTATAGGGACTCAATTGAAAGAAAAATAATATAAGAAGTTAGGGACTTAATTAAAAATTTGGTGAACTATAGGGGTAGTACAGTAATTAAAACAAAATATAAAATAATATTTAAAAATGAAATACTTAATAATCCAACGCTAATTAAGGAGGGGCCTAAAAGTACGTTACCTAGTTATTACATTTTACGAAAAAAGAAAAGCTATTTGCGTTAAAAAATACGGGTTCGTCTAAAACGAGCTCACACATTTTGTGCGCATTGGATGCACAATCTTTTATATACCATTAAATTTTATTAAATGAAAATCAATGGATATAATTAAAGTAAAGCATTAATGAACCTTAATAGATATAGAACATATTAATAACGAATAAATAAATATCTTTTGATATACAATATTTTAAAATAACAAATGTAATAATTTTTTTAAAATAAATAAATATAAGACATATAAAATATAAATACATAAATATATAATTTTTATTCCTTGAGATCAATTTTAATGTAGTAAGTATTTGTAATATTAAAAATTCATATTCAATTTTTTTTCAATACAATATAAATAGCTGGAAGCAGGACATGTTAAAAAAGAAATTTGAATTGCTTTAGCATGAGTCACTGAAATGCTTCGTTTCAATTCTTATCTACCTTTCCTCAGTTATCTCGAAATTCATTTAGTCAGATGGATAGGGTGATTTTTTATAAAATTTTTATATAAAATAATTAAATTTTACTTATTTTTTATAATTCATCCTAATAAATAAAAAAACTAAATTTATTAAATTCACATATGTCAACAAATATAAAATAAAATTTAATGATTTTATATTTTATTTATTGTAACAAAAAATAATATCTTATTAATATAAATTTAATTTTAATATAATTAAAAATTACTGATTCTTATAAATTAATTTTTTATTTAAATATATTTTGTAGAAACAAAAATATTTTTTTTCTAATTTATGTACTAATATATTATATATTTATTAAGATTTATTAATTATCTGCATTTATTATATCTTTTAATTCTCATTTAATAAAAATTAATGGTTTATAATAAATGGCGCATCCAATGGGCACATAATATTTGAGACGAACCCAAAAAATACTATTTACATATAAAAATTAGTCACCCAAATTAATTCATATAAGACACCAAAAAGATAAAAAAATTAATTAATATATATTTATATATTTTAAGAAGTATTTGATATTGTTGTGTACATTTTGGTCACAGACTGCACAGTGCATAGAGGGCCAAAACAAAAAGAAAAAAGTATGGTTTCATTTTCCATTTATCTTTTTGAAAAGGTGATGGTAGCAAAATCCACGGACCTGATTGAGTTAGATCCCTCAGAAGTACATTATTGTCTTCCTCTTCTTCCAGAATCTGAAAGACTTCATTTAATTTGTTTGTTTTGCACACGTTAATGGCACTCTTAATAAAACTGTTTCTAACGGTTTTTATTCTTGCGTCAGCAACTGTGACTGTGACTGCTGATGATTATGTTCGTCCTCAGCCTCGTAAAGCCTTACACCTTCCATGGGATTCAAAGCTCTCTTCTTACCCTCAGCAGGTCAATCACACATTCATTCTCTTCAATGAAATTAATAATCACTGATCAATGTTGCAACTTTTTTATATTTTTCTATTTTCATTAGTTGGCATTTGCTTTTTGGGTTCTGAATCTGGGTTCTTTTATTTGTTTTTTCCCAATAAATAAAAAGATTCCTGATATTTTTGTGTTTGTGGCATTTCTTAATTTAGAAAACTGTTCCTTTTTATTTTGTAAATTGCTTAATTGGCATGTTTTGTCATCATGTGAGACTGTGATAGATTTTGGAAGGGTAAGTTTTTGTCTCACTGAGTGCAACTCTTTTTGGTTCTTCAGTCTTCTCTGGAGGGTTTTTTTATTTTTTATTTTGTGAGTTTTCTTTTAAATGGGTCAAATTCAGCAATACCACTGATTTGATTGCGAGTAAACAATGCTTAATACTATAATTTTTTGCCATGAATCTTGAGGGAAAGATGGAAATTAAAGATGTTAATTGTTTCTAATAATTGGTTTAATGCTTGAATCATTAGCTTGTTCTTGGAAAGTAATTACCTGAAGAGTGAACAAGACTTATTCTTTTTAAGCAATTTTATCAAACCATTTTAAAATGTGTTACTTCATGGAATCCATATAGTTTCAGATTCTTAGTTGAAGAAGTGTCTGTTTCAGGTACACATTTCTTTGTCAGGAGACAAACACATTAGAGTTTCTTGGATCACGGATGATAAGTCTGCACCTTCGGTTGTAGAATATGGAACATCGCCCGGGAAATATGACTCTTTCGCCCAAGGGGAGACCACCTCTTATAGTTATATTCTCTACAGCTCTGGAAAGATACACCATGTTCTAATCGGACCTCTAGAGCATAACTCCGTGTACTTTTACCGATGCGGCAGACAAGGTCCAGAGTTCCAGCTCAAGACTCCTCCTGCTCAATTTCCAATTACATTTGCTGTGGCCGGGGATTTGGGTCAAACCGGTTGGACAAAATCGACATTGAGCCACATTGACCAATGCAACTATGATGTTCACCTGCTTCCTGGAGACCTTGCATATGCTGATTATATCCAACACCGGTGGGACACATTCGGCCGGTTGGTGCAGCCACTTGCTAGTTCTAAACCTTGGATGGTAACGCAAGGGAACCATGAAGTGGAGAGCATACCGTTGTTGAAGGATGGATTTGTGTCTTATAATTCTAGATGGAAGATGCCGTTTGAGGAAAGTGGATCGAGTTCAAATCTCTATTATTCGTTCGAGGTTGCAGGTGTTCACATTATCATGCTTGGCTCCTATTCAGGTTATGATGAGTACTCTGAACAATATAGTTGGCTAAAGGTTAGTTGGTTGCTCTAATTGATTAAAAGTTACTACATCAAGATATGTGTGTAATTGGAATTTAGGCTTCTTCTAAGTTATTGATTGCTACTAAAATCAAAGAAAATCGATATTGTTTGTCCTGTATACTAGATAGCTTTATACGTTTATTGCTGAGACATAAATTTCTTTACTATTTCCATAGTATCCTGGTTTCCTTGCTTCACTTATCTTGGTATAGATTTTACTATAAAGTCAATGGAGCAATGTAGTGGGATAGAGCTTTCTTCAAGTTGCATGCTTGTAGCTTTCAATCACTTCCATTCATTTAAAAAGCCATGGTTAGCATGGTTGTTGTCTTTCATCTAGATTTTCTTTCAGTTTTTTCATTAAGAACACATACAAACATTGTGATATTTTCTAGATATATATTTGTTTCTTCCTCCCTTTAATATGGTGGTTACACTAATCCATGATGTCAAATAGTGCAATTTATAGTCCAAATTACTGGTAACAAATGCAAGCATTTGATCAGTATAGTTGAAGTGATAAATAAAATTGTTTTTTTTTTAATATAAAAAATAAAATTGTGATTTTTGCACTAGTGATTGGAGGATTGGGTATTTATAATCCGTTGTAGATCAAGGAGAGATGCTGTTAAAAAATGTTAAAAATAAAACTGATTATTATAAATTATTTAATAAATGGTTTAAGTACAAATTAAAGTATTGTACTTATATGAGTTTCTTTGTCACATACTTAATGCAACAAGTATCATGGTATAGTCAAAGTGAATAATAAATATGTATGGAACCAAAAGAGCAACATTGTTTGGTCTTGATATTCACATGCACTATGTAATCTTTGGCCATGTGTTCTGCATCAAATATTCTTTCATGATAAACATGTCCTTAGTATATGGTTCTAGCTTCTCTTTCTTTTCTTTTTCATTTTAAAAATTGGTTTTCAGTAATCAGGGTTAACACTCTTGTTTGTGATCTACAGGAAGATCTGTTGAAGGTTGACAGGAAAAAGACACCATGGCTGGTTGTGTTATTTCATGTTCCATGGTATAATAGTAACACGGCTCATCAAGGTGAAGGTGATGATATGATGAAGGCTATGGAACCGTTGCTATACGCTGCTAGTGTTGATTTAGTTTTTGCTGGTCACGTGCATGCTTATGAACGCTCGGTAAGCTTCCATGGTTTCAATTTTTTTGCTCCCTTTAAGTATTCTTTAATTGTTTTGTCTCAAAATGAACTTCATGTCTATGACAGAGACGGGTGTATAACAGAAGAGTGGATCCTTGTGGTGCTGTTCATATAACAATTGGTGATGGAGGAAACAAAGAAGGCTTAGCTGCAAAGTAAGTTTAACTCTTTCAATAAACATTTCTGGGTTAACCAATAATTTGATCCATGAAAAATAAAAAAACTTTGACAAGTAAGTTCCTAAAGGATGTTTTATTTGTAGGTAGTACCTTAGAGATGCATTTGTCTTTATTAGTTATTTCTAATGGTTTTTCAGCAATAATGAAATATATTTTAGGGTCTAATTTGTTACCAAATTGATCTTTTAGAAACTAATTTGTGAGGACATTAATCTTAAAGGAAAAAGTTGTCAATTAATTGATCATTCAAATACCAAACAAATGAGAATATAAGATGTTTTGGACTTTTAGAGTTTTTGAGTGCTTTACTCTTTGAAGGATCAAATGGTGCTTCACTCAAACATTGCATATAAGGTTGTTTTATGAATCATTTGTCATGTGCAGAAAGTTATATTGAGGTCATGTGTCTTGGGGTTTTCTTGAAATAAACAAGTCCCAAGTCCCACGTCAAACAAAACAATTAAGGGTGTGAGTGAGTTAAGCCCCAAAGTGGTCCCGAAGATTGGCCGTGTACACTAAAATAATCCCTGAAATCCCAATTGCACCAGTTATGTCTTTGAGATTGGCAAAATACACCACATTAATCCCTAACGGCGTGATGAGTCACTTGACAAAAAAAGTCCAAGGGACTAACGTCGTGCAATTAGGATCTAAGGGGCTATTTTAGTTCACGAAACCAATCTCAGGAACTACTTTAGAGGGTTAAGTCAGATTTAGTTTCTTCATTTCAATTTGCCTCGTCAAAAATACTTTAACTTGTATCTGACTTTCGGTTCTCCCTTTATATTCTCGTATTAGATTGGTGTGAGGTGTTGGTTAGACATTTGTTTTTAAGGGTGCCGGCGAACTGGGGCAATGGGGTGGTTGAGAGAAGTCTATGGGTTGTAAGCATTTCCACTTATCGCTATTCTGTTTGTTGTCTTTCTACGCTGTCGTGGTAAATCTTGTGTGGTGATTGTGATCTTCTCAACATGTATATGCATAGTATCATTCTTAACATTTATATGATGTATGTTTTTCTGTTGATAGGTACATAAATCCACAGCCAAAGTGGTCAGAATTCCGTGAAGCCAGTTTTGGCCATGGCGAGCTCAAGATTGTGAACTCGACGCATGCTTTCTGGAGTTGGCACAGGAATGATGACGATGAACCGGTAAAATCTGATGATATCTGGATAACCTCTTTGGTTAGCTCAGGATGCGTCGGTAGGAAGAGAAATAAACTTGCGAATACTCTTACGACACCATAAATTCTGCCTATCACTGTGTCATGATCAGCTGAACCGTTGTTCTGTCTTTGATGTGAATACTTAGCTTATGCTCTGGTTAAAACGAATATATATATAATGATTGTATTGCTTTATAGTGTGATTGGGAGAAGAAGATACCTCTACTTCAGAAGATGAACAAGCTCTTGTGTTACCGGCTGGATATAATTGTCTTATGCTCCATGAGTGTTTTACGAGGATTTTAAGACGGATTCAAAAAGTTCTGTTCAAAAACACAATTATATTGTACTTAGCTTCTAAACGGTGATGAAAACTACAAAATTCAGTTTAAAATGTCTTAATATAAAACAAAGCGCGTTGTCCTCTCTCTGATTTGAATGTATATTGTGATTAGTTAGGAGTGAAAACGATGTTTGTGATAGAGGCACGGCGGCACAAATATTTAAGTAACATTAACACTTTATGACAGCAACAATCAAGGCAAATAAATCAACCAAATCAACAACAAGCACACAACAAGATTTTTAGCGTGGAAAACCTCTTCAATGTGAGAAGTAAAAACCATGGGTCGTCCAGACCAATGAAATAGCTCCACTATAATCAAATATGAGGTACAAGAGAGTCAAAAAATACAGCACAACTTGTACATACATCCAGCCAAAGCACCAAACAACAATTGTTACAAAATGAGAATGAAGAAGATGAAAATACCCAAAAACAGGAGCTTCAGTTCGAGCTGAATTTCTCCCTCCACAAAGCTCCAATCAAAATCTCCACCGTTCAAAATGAAGAACTAGATGAGGCGAACATGTTTTCCAAATTTCAAGCTGATTCAACCGTGAACGAATGAGAAACTAACGATTGAAGTTGCTGCTGTCCAAGAAAAACAAAAATGGTTTTCTCTTCTTTCTTCTCTCAAAGTGGCTGCCTCTCTCTTGCAAAACCCTCCAAAATCTGATGTGTGTGTTTCTAGTGGGTGTGTGACACCCTAAAAATGTTGGGCTTGTGTCCCACATAGGGGAGAACCCAACCCAACAAATCTCCCCCTTCTCGACTAGGTGGAGGCCATCGCCATCCCGGCAATCAAACATGTCTCAAACTTACCTCTTGACAACACCTTTGTCATCATATCAGTACTATTATCACCCGTGTGAACTTTCTCAAATTCCAACAACTTGGAATTCAACACATCCGGTATCCAATGATACCTAACATCAATGTGCTTAGACCTTGCATGAAAAGTGGAATTCTTAGCAAGTTGAATCGCACTTTGACTGTCACAAAACAACACATAATGGTCTTGCTTAAAACCAAGTTCTATAAAGAACTTTTTCATCTACAACAACTCTTTACACGCTTCAGTTGCTGCAATAAACTCTGCCCTGTGGTAGAAAGTGCAATGCACTTCTGTAGCCTTGGCTGCCATGAAATAGCTCCCCTGCAAACTTGACCAAATAACCCGAAGTAGACTTTCGAGAATCAACATCTCCTGCCATGTTTGCATCAGTAAAGCCAACTAGCAAATGTTTCCCACAACCAAAACTCAAACTCAAGTTAGTTGTACCTTTGAGATATCTCAAAATCCATTTAACAACATTCCAATGTTCTTTACCTGGATTTGAGAGAAAGCGACTCACAATACCAATCGCATGAGCAATGTCTGGTCTAGTGCACACCATAGCATACATCAAGCTTCCAACAGTTGAGGCATAAGAAACTTCATCCATTTCCTGTTTCTCCTTGTCAGTGATTGGATATTGATTCGCACTCAACTTAAAATGAGGAATAAGAGGACTAGCAACATATTTGGCATCATTCATGCCAAACCTTTGAAGCACCTTCTTTATGTACCTCTCTTGTGACAAATAAAGTTTTTTGGAATTTCTATAACGAGCAATTGACATGCCCAAAATCTGCTTGGCAGGACCCAAGTCCTTCATAGCAAAGAACTTGTTCAACTGTTTCTTCAACTCATTAATCCTGAAAATATCTTTGCCAACAATCAACGTAAAGAAAAAGAATGATAAAATCATCATCAGAAAAAATTTTCACAAATACACAATGATCTGAAGTAGTCTTGTGGTAACCATTCTCCCCCATAACAGATTCAAACTTCTTGTACCACTGTCTTGGAGCTTGCTTCAACCCATAAAGACTCTTCTTTAACTTGCACACGAAGTTTTTCTTCTCTTTAAGAACAAAACCCTCCAGGTGTTCCATGTATATCTCCTTGTCTAAGTCATCATGAAGAAAAGCTATCTTCACATCCATTTGCTCAATCTCCAAATCAAAAGAAGCTGCTAAACCAAGCACAGTACGAATGGATGACATCTTCATAACAGGAGAAAAAATCTCCTCATAATCAACACCTTTTCTCTGGCTAAATCCTTTGACAACCAATCTAGCTTTATATCGAGGATTAGAACTATGTTCTTCATTCTTGATTCTGAATACCCACTTGTTTTTCAAAGCTCTCATGCCCTTAGTTAATTTCACCAACTCATAGGTATCATTCTCAAGCAAAGACTTCATTTCTTATTGCATAGCCTCAAGCCATCGAGCTTTGCTTCCATCCTCAATAACCTCTCCATAACATTCAGGTTCTCCCCCATCAGTCAACAATACAAACTCATGTGGAGAATACCTTGACGAAGGCCTTCTTTCTCTTGTAGTCCTCCTAAGTGCATTTGCAGGAATTTTCAAAGTTGGTTCTTCATCATGAACATCATCACCAACTTCATCATGTGTAGGCTCAACTATCACATCTTCACCTGCACCTGTATCATGCTCATTATTTTGAGCTTCATCTCTACCACTTTTCGCCATAGGCATAGTGGGAGTAATATCCAACTCAGAAAAATCATCACTAGGCTGACCAATTGGCTTATCTACATTATCAATATCCTTCAATGTTTGTTCTTCAACAAAAACAACATCTCTACTATAGATCACCTTCTTGGTAATAGGATCATAAAACCTATACCCAAACTCATCAATGCCATAGCCAATAAAAATGCACTGCCTAGTCTTAACATTAAGCTTGGACCTCTCATATTTAGGAATATGAACAAAAGCTTTACAACCAAAGACTCTTAAGTGATCATAAGAAACATCCTTACCTGACCACACCTTATCTGGTACTTCATATTCCAAAGGAACACATGGTGTCTGGTTCAAAACATGAACAACAGTGCTTAAAGCTTCACCCCAAAAGGATTTCGATAATCTAGATTGTGTCAACAAGCACCTAACCCTTTCAAACAGTGTCCTATTCATCCTTTCAGCCAAGCCATTCAACTGAGGAGTCTTCGGAGGAGTCTTCTGATGCCGTATACCATGCTCTTTGCAATAAGCATCAAACAGACCTAAGTACTCACCACCATTTTCAGTATGAATACTTTTCAACTTCTTCCCGGTTTCTCTTTCAACCGAAACTTGAAATTGCTTAAACACATTCAAAACTTGATCTTTGGTCTTCAAGGTATAAACCCACACCTTCCTAGGGTGATCATTAATGAAGGTTACAAAATAAACAGACCCGCCAAGTGTTCTTGTCTTCATCGGACCGCAAACATCAGAATGCGCCAGGTCAAGTATCTCCGGCTTCCTTGAAGGTGGATGACTCTTGAAAGAAACTCTGTTCTGTTTCCCAGCAAAGCAATGATCACACTTTTGCAAAGCAACCTTACAACCAGATAACAAATTCCTCTTGGATAAGACATTCATGCCCTTCTCACTCATGTGACATAACCTCTTATGCCATAAACAAGTTCCATCAACAAACTTAGCAGCATTAACAACATCTTTCACAACTTTTGCTTGAGTTAAATAAAGAGTAGAGTATCGTGTACCTCTAGCAACAACCATGGAACCCTTAGTGAGCTTGAAATTTTTTCGAGAGAATGAGCTATCATAGTCTTCATCAGCCAACTTACTAACAGAAAGCAAGTTCAACCGAATATCCGGAACATGCTTCACATGCTTCACATGCTTCAAAATCAACTTGATACCGTTGGAAGTTTCTAAACAAACATGTCCAACACCAGCACACTTTGCAACACCTTCATGAGCCATTTTCACATCACCAAAATCACCAGGAGTATAAGAAATAAACAAATTCCTCCTAGATGTAACGTGAATAGAAGCACCACTGTTAATCACCCAACTAGTGCTATTATCAATAAGGTTAACAGATTTAAACTCCTCAATAAGAAGAAAATCATCACGAGTTACATTTACCTTGTCTTCATCGACATCATCATCTTTACTTGTGCTCTTGCCTTTACTTTCTCTTTCTTCAACTGCCAACAAAACTTCTTCACGTGTCCCTTTTGACCACAATGATGACACTCAAGATTCTTAAACTTCCCACGAGACTTGCTTCTGCTTTGATCTCTCCCTGCTTTAGGACCACGACTTTTATTCCTCCCCTAGATTCAGAAACCAAAACATCTGAAGATGTAAATGATGCACCTTGAGACTTTCTTCTCATTTCTTCATTCAAAACACTGCTCTTGGCAAGATCCATAGAGATGACACCATTAGGTGCAGAATTAGACAATGAAATTCTGAGAACTTCCTAAGAATCTAGTAGGGAACCAAGAAGTAACAACCCTTGAGCCTTTTCATCAAACTTGATACCCATGGAAGACAACTAATTCATAATTCCTTGAAAAGTATTCAAGTGATCTGTCATCGAAGTCCCATCTGCATACTTCAAAGCCAACAACTGCTTGATAAAAAATATCTTGTTATTCCCAGTCTTCCGAGCATAAAGCTGTTCAAGCTTAATCCAAAGGGTCCAAACATGTGGCTCCCCAATAATATGGTTCAACACATTATCGTCAACCCACTGCCCAATATACCCACAGACTTGTCTACGCAACAAAGTCAAATCATCATCAGACTTATCATCAGGCTTCTCGGTAGCAAAAACTGGTTGATGAAAATTCTTGACATAAAGCAAATCTTTCATTTCATACTTCCACAAATCATAATTGGGACCATTAAGAGTGACCATCCGAGTAGTATTAGTGTTAGAGTTGAAATCCATTGTTCACAAAATCACAAGCCCAGAAAAATAACCAAAGAGCTCTGATGCCAGTATGATAGAGCCACACAGCGGAAGTGGCACAAATATTCAATACTAGAACAACATTTAAGTAACACTAACATATTATGGTAGCAGCAATCAAGGAAAATAAATCAACCAAATCAACAACAAGCACACACCAAGATTTTTAGCGTGGCAAACCTCCTCAATGTAAGAAGTAAAAACCACGGGTCATCTAGACCAATGAAATAACTCTACTCTAATCAAATATGAGGTACAAGAGAATAAAAAAATATAGCACAACTCGTGCATACAACCAGTCAAAGCACCAGACAACAATGGTTACAAAATGAGAATGAAGAAGATGAAAATACCCAAAAACAGGGGCTTCAGTTCGAGCTGAATTTCTCCCTCCACAAAGCTCTAATCAAAATCTCCACCGTTCAAAATGAATAACTAGATGAGATGAACATGCTGTCCAAATTTCAAGCTGATCCAACGGTGAACGAGTGAGAAACTGACGATTGAAGTTGATGCTGTCCAAGAAAAACGAAAATGGCTCTCTCTTCTTTCTTCTCTCAAAGTGGCTGCCTCTCTCTTGCAAAACCTTCCAAAATCTGATGTGTGTGTTTCTAATGGGTGTGTAACACCCTAAAACTGTTGGGGTTGGGCCTCACATAGAAGAGAACCCAACCCAACAGTTTGATTGCAAGTTATAAATTAAATATAGCAAGAAATTATATGACAAGTGATTTAAAAACTAAATTCTAAGGAATGAAAAATGTAACTACAGCTAATGTGACAAGAAATTGAAAATGCAAATTAAGTAATTAAACTATCAAGAATTAAAATTCTACGTCATATCTAGTTTAAGAATTTTATCGAACACTTGGTGTACATGAATGGCTAAATTACTTGACTGCCACTGTTTAGAAAACTAATTTTCAAAATATCACTCGTTTGCCACGTTGACAATCGATCTACCATGTCAGCTACTGACTGGATTGATAACGTCAGTATGTGAATTTGTGTTTATTTAAAAATATTGCATTGAGTAGGTTTTGAACCAAGAACTTCCATCATAAAAAATATCATTTAATATATATTATAAAACAATATATTATATTTTCTAATTAATATATATAATCTAAAATATTTTACTAAATATTATTTTCATGTTTAGTTAATTAAGACTATGTTGTAAATGAAAATTGAAAACAACAAACACGTTTGAAAATGGTTGGACCTCATATTTGCCAAAATCTACATGTACAAATGCTCTTTCCAAGATCAACGCCATCTTTGGAGCAGGGCCTTCAACTTCAAACCTTTCAAATCCATTGTCTCTACTCCAAATAGCTCCCATCTTTGTGATTCTCTCTTGATTTTTCGCAACTTCAAACCTTTCAAATCTATAGTCTCTACTCCAAATAGCTCCCATCTTTGTGATTCTCTCCTGATTTTTCGCAACTGGCTATGCTGTATTGGGGGAGCTTGCCTACATCATGGTGGCACAATTTTACTTCGTTTTTTGTAGCTGATCTCTATTGAAACATTCTGATCTCCTCTAACAGTGTAAAAATACCGTTTGCCCTAGCCTCTTTGAGTCTTGAATTAAGCACCTCACATGCGTTGTTGCAAAGGTTATCTATCTTCGGTCCATGGTTGATAAATGCTCTTGTCCTTGCGTCTTTGGGCCTTTTATATGAGTATATGCACATGCTTCTTTGACGCACCCCCTTAGACCGGTTAGGATAATCAAGTTACTAAAATCCGTTGAGGGTGTAGTCCCAATCGGTGTGTCGAGGAGCTTGTTAAGATTTAGAAAAGTGTCACAAGATTGCGACCAAAAGAAACCGAGAGTATTTTGTCTTGGGTCGTTCTCCCTATGATTTGAAAGATGTGTTTGCAATTGGTTGAGAAGTAATGAGGGGTTATAAAGTTCCATGGCTAATAACTAAAGCAATAAAAAGATAACTTGTGATGCAAGAAATGAGAGTTATTGGTCTTGAGTTGGAGTATAATGTGTCTCTATCATCATCACTAATCCCAATTGTAAATAGTTATCACATAGAGAGTCAATCCCACTAAGTCAATCCCTGCTAGAGAGATTAGTCAAGTGGGAGGGGTTAATCCCAATCCAGAAGTCCCAAGCTACTTACTAATGTGAAAAGACTAAGTTATTAGGGAACAAGGATAATAGACCAAGTTCTTCGGGTCAAGGCCAACTCATCAATAGCAAAAGCTTAACGTTAATGAAAACCAAATTAATCCACTCCTCTAAACCATTCAATTGATAGGTATCAATAACTCAAGATCATCCACACTTTAACCCATGACTAAGAATTAAGAACACTACTCCATATCTATGAAAAACAAAATATCAAACATTTGGTGTCCAATGAATGTAAACATCATCAAAGTGAATCAAACTAAGCAATTAAAGTAACTATGGATCAAATATATGAATATAATCACTAATCAATAAACAAACAACAATAATTCATCAAGGAATCATAGAGGAAATGAAAATTCAGCAACTAAGAAAATATCATAAATGGGCAAGAACACTAGAATTAAGAGATTGAGAAATTAGAGAAGCTAGATGAGATAAACATGTAGTAATTGCACTAATTCAACCAAAGTATCAACAATAGAATATAAGTTCACTAAAATTCAGTAGTGTGTATGAGTAGTGTTGCTCGAAATGAAAGGGGAAAATAGATGAACAAGTGAGAAAATGAGAGAAAGTTAGAGAAAAATTGTTTCTCTCCAAAAAATCCAACAAAAATATAAAAATTAGTCTAATTCTCCTAATAAGTGCTTTCCTCTATCCCTGATGCGACGAATTTTTTGATTCGTGACACTCCGACAAGTGTATCGGATCCCAAGTAATACCACGGTGAGTGGGTAATCGTTCCCACGAGGAAAGATGGATCAACCAATATCTTTAATTCAGTTATTTAATTAGATCCAAGTGATTAATCAAAGATTAATGCTAAACTAAGAAAGAAAGCAATAAAGAACAACTTAGCAAAGAAAGAAAGCAATAAAGATCAATGTGACACTAAAGAACATTCAAGAAAAGCAATCTTTATTCAAGAAACAACTACTAACAATGTAAATCAATATCAAGAACTAATGAAAGATACAAATGTAAAGATCAAGATCAAGGAATTGGAGATGTTCACAAACTATCTTCCTAATCCAATTTTATTTTTCTTTTTCTGCAAGCATATCATAATTCACTATGAATCCTAATATAACTAAACCCTAATCTCTTAGTGATCTAGTTTCTCTTTAACCTAATCAATCATCAATCTCTTGACTAATCAAACAAGAAAAGAGATAATACACATATCTTGATTTAAACCTATGATAATCAACAAGATTCAAGGAAAGAATTAAATGTCACATATTCAATCTCATGCAAACCTCATTGAATTATTAAAGATTCTAATACTCATTAAATCACATGCTCATCTCTAAGTCAAGTAAAGAAATATGGAATGATTCTTGAATATGTTTGAATGCCTATTTTCTCAAACTCAACAATTCAAAACATGAAAG
>JASCZI010181835.1:6309-20972 GCA_036250425.1 Stylosanthes scabra
TATTGTAAACAAATTTTATTATTATATTAAATGTTGATTATTTTACATCTTATACATTTATTAAAAAGTGAAGTGTTTTATAAAAAAAACTTTTAATATCTTCAATTCATGTAAGAATTTTCCAAATAATTAAAGAGAATGCATGTTTTATACCTTTATCCATTAGACACGTATTAGGCATCAATTTTAGGCGGGTGTGCATGTCCACGAGATATGGGATTCTCAGGCAAAAGTAGATCATTAACTCTCCTTAGATTGATCCCTCTAGTAGAAATTGTACTTTGATCAAAAGGCAACTAAAACAAGAATCTTCGCCCCGCTTTCTTATTTGTAAATTTGTGTCAATATATTATTTATTGATCCTTAAGCTCACCATCTTGATCTTACTTTGATTTGTTACCTTAGAATATATTTTCTTTTGTGAACAACGTATGCTTTATTTATGTATATAATTAAGTACACCGTTCTTGACTTCAATTCGAAGTAAACTTGTACTATGCTAGATATGACAATGTTTCATGAATTTATTTTTTATTTTTATTTTTAAAAAAAAGCAAAAATATGGATCACAATTCACATGTTGCTAAAGAGAAAGATTTATTAGGATCGAATCTCCAGCTTATGATAATAACTATTTAAATACTTAATTAATTGCTATACTTTTACTACTTTCTTACCAAACAATGTATAGTTTTAAGTTACGTGATATATGCAGATAAAGTCATATAAGACTTTTCTACTATAACGCGTTGAATGTGAAACATGTTGTATGTACACAACTATATTCTAAGGAAATACGTGAAGGTGTGACACAATGAAGGATAAGATCGATCACATTTTGGGAGACATTCGTATTCTTCATAGTTTTGAACGCAGTTAGTTGTTTACGTTTAATCAGTTTAAAAATGAGTATTTCATTAATTTAACCTTATGTTTGAACACGTTTAATTAATATATATAGTACTAATAATGGATCAATGTTGTGTTTAGCGTGAATCACATGACCATCTTTATTTTTTAGTTTGAATATATTAGAATTTGACAATACAATAAGACAATAAGAGGTTACACCCTTATGGCGTTACCTCATTAGGTAATTAGCGTATCAATCTTAATATCTGTGATAAACACTCCACCCTCCTTCATTAACTATTGCTAATTCTCCCAAACCCTGAGTTGAATTGTACGTTGAATGTTAAACAAATCGAATTTTTTTTTTAAATAACAGTTTGGATAATTTGGAAAATTTAACCAACCAAATCTTTCTCTATTATAAGGAACGCCAACATTGGTACATCTAGCCCAACACAAGAAGGCAGAAAGCCCAACTATATGCAATTTTTGTTTTTGGTAAACAACTGTATGCATATTTTAAATCAACACAGGCTTACACAAAAAAAAAATCTAACACAGGATTAATGAATGGATGTCCAACGGAAGGTACAAATTAGATTTTTGATGAGTTGATTAACCTAAGACTTTCTTGAAACCAGGTACAGGTCTATAGGAGGCAAGACATGTGGCCCAGGCCCATCAAATCTGGCCTCATTTCTTAGCTTGCCGTCTCAATACAGTTGCTGCTTTAATAGAGAAGGAAGAAGCAAGTCAACTACAGGTAGACTTCACGGAAGGCCTTAACTCAGGTGGTGGTGGTGTCTGCCTTTGAAGCAGTAAAAGCTATTGAATGGGCTTTGAGCTTAAGGTCCAGCCCCAATTCTCATACAATTACTTAATAATTTTAGTATTCCACAAACAAAACCAATTGAAAATTTCGTAACAAAAAAAAAAAACAATTGAAAAATTAGTCAACTTATTTGTAGAAGATACGGATGGCATGGCATGGCATTATTCTGATTTACTATACTAACATATTCAAATTCAGTAAAGCATCGTCTTCGTCTCACCTAGGACTCTTGACTCTTGAGGATTATTTTTGTTTTATTCTTTTCTTTTCTCATGTAATTCCCAAGTCCCAACCCATCATGAGTTCATTGTTTTATTTTATTTTATTTTGTGTGGGTTCAGTTGTCGTACAGTATGGGAAGGAACGACGTCGTTTTGAGGAGGAAGAGGTTTCCACTTTCCATTTTGAATATCCAGCGAGGTTTGAAGGTGACATCACTAATCATTTCAATGTATAAATTTACCCGAAACAAACCCAACACACACCCTCTTAAATCTTTTCCAATTCTCCTTTATATTTTTCAATCAAATCCAACTTACATTGTTATTCTTTACTTACTTACTGCAAACTCTCAAATTCTGAAACTTAATTATTTTTATTATTTTTTTTAGTTTTCCTTTTCCCATCGAAATTCTTGAATGGGGAAAGGAGGGGGCTGCGTTCCCAGTAAGAAGAAGAAGCTGCCGCATGTCGCCGGAGATTCTCCCTCCTCTGCCGCTGCCGGAACATCCCGGACTGCGCCGATCCCCCGTGACGACACCACTTCTGTCGACGACACTACCGAAACCGCCCAACCGTTCTCGTCTGCGGTGACCACCGCCGCTTCCGGCGCGGCGAGGCTGAGGATCTTCATCGTGTTTTACTCAATGTACGGGCACGTGGAAGGCCTAGCGAGGAGACTGAAGAAGGGCGTGGACGGCGTTGAAGGCGTGGAAGGAGTCCTCTACAGGGTGCCGGAGACGCTCTCGGCGGAGATTCTGCAGCAGATGAGGGCGCCGACCAAAGATGACGCCGTACCCCTGATAACGGCAGATGAGCTGGCTGCGGCGGACGGGGTGCTGTTCGGGTTTCCGACGAGGTACGGGAGCATGGCGGCGCAGATGAAGGCTTTCTTTGACTCCACTGGTCAGCTGTGGAAGGAGCAGAAGCTCGCCGGAAAACCCGCAGGGTTCTTCGTCAGCACTGGCACTCAAGGAGGAGGTCAAGAAACCACTGCGTAAGCCTTTCTCTCTTTTTATCCAATCCCGCATTCGTGTATTATTCTGTTGCAGTTTCTAGTCTTGTTCTTAATTTCAGCTATTAATTTGTTTTATCAGTTTCAATAAGCTAAAGTTAAATTAAATAAATGCATAGATAGAACTATGTATTGCTCCTTGATCTATCTTCAGATATTTTGATGTCTCAACTCTCACGTAGCAGTTTGGTCCATGCACATTTTAACCAACTTGACAATTGACATTGAATTGTAAAATGTTAACTGTAAACTGTTATCATATAGTTTGGTAATGCTTTGTGGAATTTCGCTGGTTGAATTAGATTTTCAAGTGCTATAAGATATGCATTGTTTTTGTTTGAGGTTCACATTGCATCATAACTGTTTTATGCTTGACGAGAGAGGGCGAGGGAGATTTATGTTATACATTTTGCAATTGGTTTGTATGATTGGCTAGGATGATCGTATTTGAGAAAGAATGATAGCAGATTACTTAGTTAGCTAACTTGTAAGCTTTTAGCTATCATAGATTTACTTATATATTTCATGTTTTTAGTGGTTCTGAGAATCTGAAGGGCTTTCTTCTGGTGTGTCCATCAGTTATTCCGTATTTTGACTAACTTTAGTTGAGGCTAGTGAAAATTCCAATGTATTCTCAAGTTGATATGAGAAGGTTGCATGTTATTAATGGTTCATCTTTACATTGATGACTAAACTTAAGAGTTCTCAGTTGTATCAAGTGGAAGTTTTCAAAAGATTATTACAAAAGTTCAGGGTAATATGCAAAACTAAGGATGTTTTATGTTGATAAGGTAACTGGAACGGTCCTGCAATGGTAAAAGAGTTTTAGTGCTCCAATTATTGTTATTGGAGATAAGTCTTGTAGACAAGCAACTAATTTGAAATTGTGCTTGTAATTTAGAAACAAATATTATATTACTTGGTGATGCAAACTAGAAGGTTTTCTTAGATACTTATGCTGGAAAGGGTTTATAAAATCCTTGGTTTTGTGTCTTTTGCTTGTTCCAGATGGACGGCAATCACACAGCTGGCACACCATGGAATGCTGTTTGTTCCTATTGGATATACATTTGGACCTGGAATGTTCAAGATGGAATCCATTAGAGGGGGTTCACCGTATGGTGCCGGAGTGTATGCTGGTGACGGCACACGGGAGCCAAGTGAAACAGAGCTGGCACTTGCAGAGCATCAGGGCAAGTATATGGCTCTTGTGGTCAAGCGGCTCAACAGATGATGATGGTGTTTACTGTTTTGACTGTTTTCCCCCCACCATTTTATTCTATTCTTGTTGGTCATGTGTATTATTTTTTTATTTTTTCTTCTTTCGGCCTTTGATTTTGCTGTTAAATTGGTTCTGGCATTCTTACCATTGCATTGTTTGTGAGGCGGAACTGTAGCTTTCTTCCACTATCAATTCCCGTGTTCTCGATTTGCACTATTTTGGAAGTTGTTGATGTTCATAAGTTTACACCAAATAATAATTTGAATTTGTGTAACTGCATGATGTCTTGTTTCATTTTTAGTGTATTATCATGAATGATGTGTATAATGTGACTTGAGGAGATGAAACTTAATTTGGCCCTGAAATTTGAAGTGTAAGTCAAATTAGCTCTTGAAATTTAGAATTACACAAAATTTATCTCAAAATTTAAAATCGTAACTTACATCGACCCCTAATCCCATTTTTACTAACGATACGCTGATGTGTACCGTTTAGTGACACCGTGGTATACATCACACAACTCCGACCCCATTTGCTTCGTTGCCACACTACACTTCACCAATTATCACTTTCTACTTCCACACCACACCACACCACACCCCATTCCTCTTCCCCTTTCTTCTTTCGTTGGTTTCTTCTCTGTAAATGGTACTTTAATGATTAACTTCCTTTTCAATAGAACATCCTCCAACTCAAAGTTTTGAATTTTAACTTCATTGCTTCCTGCTCACCCCAATGACCTTTCCATGCCATCTCCACCACAAAGCTACACTCTTTCCATGAGGGACGACCAATTCGATGCCACACCAGAGAGCAAATGCGCTTTCCTTGTGGTAGCTCTGTGCCCTTGTCTAGTTTGTTTTATTATCCTTTTAATTGCACTCTGTATCATTCTCATTATCAAACACAAGTGCTCAATTACCATCTTACTTTCATATTAAAGTTTTCTTCTCTGAATAATTATATCAGTTCTGCTATTGTTGGTAATAGTGATGTTGTTTCTAGGGGTTGAATTTGGCATTGGGAATGATGAGGACGGTGGTAGGGGCTTCAATGCCGAGTCATGTGCTAACCCATATGAGGGAAAGACAAAACAATTTGGGACAATGGTGACAATGCTCGAAGAAATGGGGGAGAAGGGCCTTTTGACAATGGAGATTTTTTCCGTGGGTATCAAAGCCTTTGCTGCTGCAAAGGTGAGGAAAAAGTTGGGGCATGATTTAGTAGTCCAAAGAAGTTTGGACTTTTAGTATAAGAGTAAAAGTTAAAGAGAGTTTTGATAGTCTCTCATTAATAAGAAAGAGAAAAGTACTAATTTATAATTAATAAGAAAGAGAATGTAATTAATAAAAAAATAATGAATTTTTTTAAGAATTTTTATTTAAGACTAAAAATTTCATTTAATTTTTTAAAAATAAAATATTTTTATTTAATTATAAAATGGCAAAAATATTTTTCAAAATTAGCGTTATTTATTTGTTTTAAAGAGTAAAAATTTATACTTAAATTAA
This sequence comes from Stylosanthes scabra, assembly GCA_036250425.1. Lineage (NCBI taxonomy): Eukaryota > Viridiplantae > Streptophyta > Magnoliopsida > Fabales > Fabaceae > Stylosanthes > Stylosanthes scabra. Next base: position 11,961 of record JASCZI010181835.1, read on the forward strand.
AAAAATAAAATTATTCATTTTAAAATTAATAAAAATAAAAATGCCTTTTAATACTAATGTTATTTAAATACATTAAAAATTAGATACTTGAATTAGAATTAATCTACGTGTATTACTATACATCTTTTGTTTTCCTCTATTTTGATTTATATATTGAGTTACACTTTTTTTTTGTATTATACATAGCTCTGTATGTGTTATTGTATGTTGTATTAATCTGTTTCGTAAATTTTTTTGTACTAATATTTATATTTTTTATGTTGTAAATAGAATGTATAGAGGTGTATATATGTAGTATTACCGTTTAAATTAATATTATAGAAATTAAAATTTTGTGTTTAAAATATTTTTTTACGATTAACATGGTTGAATGGTTTTAAAATTGATTTTAAGAGAATAAAATACAATTTTAAAGAATTTTAAAATGAAAAGGTACCTTTAATACAATTAAGTTTATTTTATTGAATTAGAAAGAAAAATTTGAATTTAGCTCAAATACACTATTTAGTGTTAAATTTTAATAATAACTGTTTTTTAGGGTTTAGGATTTAAACTCGCTAAAAACTAAATACTCAAATCATTTATCATCATATTTTATTTATGTTATTTTAATTTCTTCTTATGATTGATGAAAAATGCATTGAGTTTTTACTCTTTAGTTTATTTATTCTTCTGAGTTTATGAAAAGAAAAAGCTCGCAGGCTAATTCGTCCGCCACGCCGAAACCCGCGAATTAGACGGATTTACTTATTGCAACGTCTTGAAATCTTAGGGCTTATTTGGCCGAGTTTCTCGTAAAAGATCTTTTTTTCGAGTTATTTTCTTCTAAAGATGTTTTGCAAAAGTAAAAGTAATTTTATATTTGGTTATCTCATAAACTAATATCTTTTTATTTATCAATTATGTTAGGGTACAACAATGTACAAGTACTTTTTTTATTTACTATATTAAAAACATCTTTTTTTTAGTAAAATATTTTTTAAAAAATGTAAAAAACATATTCTAAAAATAGATGTTTTATAATTTTATTAGTACTTTTACTTTTACTATTAAAAATTATCCAAGCACACTAAAAAACATAAAAAGATTTTTTTTGTCAAAAAAATATTCTTTTAGCCAAATAATGACATCCTAACAAGCTCTTTGTCCAGCTCGACTTTTTCTTTTTTAACACTCATATCTATTAGATTAAAAAAAATAATTTTCATGAATTAGTTTTTAATTTTTTATTTTGTTATTATCATTAATTTTTTTAATAGCCATCATCATCATCATTTTTTTCCACTATGTTCGTTCTCGTAGTGATGTTATTATTATTATTATTATTATTATTATTATTATTATTATTATTATTATTTATTAGTAGTACGTTCCTGTATTATTATTTATTTTCCCAGTATATTCGTTCTCATAGTGTTATTATTATTATTATTATTTAGTAGTACGTTCGTGAATTATTATTATTATCACAATTGAACCAAAAAATTATTATCATAAGTTTATCATAATATATCCGTTCTTATTATTCTTGTTATTATCATTATAAAAAAATATTATTTATTAGAAATATATTTTAAAAGTCAAAATCAATATATTTATATATTTATGAGAAGAATTAATTTCTCTGTCCTCATTAAATGTTTCATAATTTCATTAATAACTTTATGATTCACATGATTTATTTATATAATTATTTTTTATTTAACTTTTTGGACTATCAATGATCCAAATACTTTTACAATTTTTAAAAATTGAAAAAGACTATTGATTCACCAAACTTCTAAAGACCACCTAAAAGCCACCGAAAAAGTTGTTGGGGGTATTAATCCAATGAAGAAGTACAAGTTTAAGGTGGATGCTAAGGCAATTAATTTCTTGCTCTCCAACACTATCATCTGCACATCTCACATGGAACTCAAGCTTTTAAATTTATTAGGGTTCTTAGATACATAAGGACTAAATTGAATAATTTAATAAATTTATCATGTCAGATGTATGCCACGTCAGCATTTCATTAACGGAAATAGGATCAGGCCAATCTGAGTTATGATTTCAAATTTTGAGATGAAATTTGAGTAACTATACGCTGAGTTACGATTTCAAATTTTGGGGTGAAATTTGAGTAACTATAAATTTCAGGAGTTAATTTAACTTACGATTTAAATTTGGGGGTCAATTTGAGTTTTACCTAGTGACTTTAGCAAACAAATTGCTCTTTTGGAAATATCTTTGTTGTTGGTTTTTTTTATATATATTTTTTATTTTTCATTAATATTTGTTAAGCATGGAGATTTGAAAACATGTCAAGTAAATTGGTTATGGTTGTGAGTTGAATTTGAAAGGCTCTTGTTAATATCATCAAGTTCTCCATGTACATGAATGAATGAGGCAATTTCTTCTTAAAGTGAGAAATCATGTAAAATGTAAAAGTAAGGAAATTATTACTCTTCAATTGTTTCAATAGAATTTACAGATAATGAATTTTTTTATCCACCAATGATTAATCTTTTACTTGTCATTATTTTACAACCATCAATCAACACTTTAGACTTTAGAGTATATAAATCTTTTTCTTTTTGTCTTTTAGATGATTTAAATCTTAAATAAATAATTAGAAGACATTTTGATATCTTGGGGTCAATATTCTCCTTCTTTTTTTTTTTTGTTAATTTGGTCTATATGACTATGGATATTAACAACAAGAACATTTTTTTTTTGACATATACTCAAACTCATATACACTGCAGTTTATTTTTTTTTTTTTTGGTATAACTCATACGCTAACACTACTGACTACACTGACTAAGGTAAACTTAGTGCTAAATCTGCAGCCGTGTACATAGCCCAAGTGGTGAGAGTGTGGGTGTGTGCGTGTGTTTAGCATAGAATCAGAGCTGTTGTCTGAATGCAACATATTATGATTTATGAGACACGATGATGTTTTTGGTGTTGAACAACTATTTCAGTTATTTTTGGACAATAACTACGATTACATAAAAGTGCTTCTATTAGTAAACCAAAAAAAAAATTACTTAAGGGGCTACAATGCCCAATCCAGACCAAAATAAGATTTTATTTTAGCAAGGGAAGTCATGTCCAAGTAAAACTAACATTTAGGGTGTACATAGTTTTTTAAACTTTTTCATACTAAAAGAATATAATCTAAACAGTTTACATGCAGTAGATTGTTAATGTGACAAGTCTAAGAGTCAAGAGGTCTCTCAGCCTCGGAGTCAGGACCCACTTTGGCTAACTTATTAATTATTAGAGTAATGTTAGGGAGCCAATATTTTCATAGAGAGCCCATGAGTGTAATTAAAGAAATAATAAATGATAAAAAAAAATTAATATTAACTTCTTATAAATTCCCACGTTGACTCCCAATATTTTTTCTAATGAGTATATCTCTCGACTTATTTATTAGGATATGTCATATTTTAATAGGTTTTTTATATGATATGATGATATGATATGATGGGAATAAGTTAGCTGTCACGTTGTCACCCATTAGGATAAGGATATTATTAATGAGAAAATTTATGAATTCTATAATTTATTAATCAATAAGTGGTTAATAAGCTATTTTTTTATATTTTACTTCTTTTATCATTCATTATTTTTCTAATTACATTCATCAACTTCCTATTTCTGACTCTATAGTATTTACTCATTACTAATGTATACACTGTTAATATTCTTTTGAAGACGTGCACTACTAATATTTTCTTTCGAATACGTGCTTAATTTTGATAGGCGCAAGACTTTTAACGTAATGTTCCATGAATTGCAAGAGTGCAAACAAGCACCAACAACTCCAATCTGTTCACAGCTCAAGCAAACGTATTTTTTTAATAGAATATTTTATTAAATTTTAAATATGTTTAATACATCTTTTTTTAAAAATTGTTTTTATTAAAAAAAAGTAATTTTTTTAGAAACTAGTAATACTTTGCTTTAAAAAATTAATCAAATGTATTTTTTCTATTAAAAAATAAAAAATATTAATTTTTATTGAGAACTAATCCATGAAAGTATTGGCTCTGAGGAAGACATTTTTTTCTATTAAAAATTTTTTTTTTTTTCAAAATCAATTCAAACTAATCCTTAATCCAATTTCTATGAACCAGAAAAAAATTATTAAATTTAATTTTCTCCGACTAATTAGAATAAAAAGTGCATTCTTTTGTTTTAAAAAATAAAAACAAAAATGCATTATAAAATTAAAATTTCGGAGGAAATAGGAATCTGAATCCTCGGTTGGAGGTGCGTCTTCACTGAGAACTGGACTTAAGCTAAACTGTGATTGAGAAAAATCAGCAAAGCAGAAGAAGATGGAAGACACACTCTCTGCTTTGAGGTCTTTGATGTCTTCTCACTCTCCTCCTCTTCATGCCTTGGTTGTTCCTTCCGAAGATTATCACCAGGTAATTCAATTCCCTTTCACTTTAGATCGAACATTTTCGCCTTCTTCCTTTTCAATTTCCTTCGTTCTTCACCTGATTATTCTTTCTCTCTCTTTCTGCAGAGTGAATATGTGTCTGCTAGAGATAAGCGCCGCGAGTTCGTTTCCGGCTTCTCTGGAAGTGCCGGTCAGTATCAATCTAAAGAGGAATGAAATTAAAATTTACTTTATAGTTTATTCTTGTGAAGCGATGAGTTTAGATCGAATCAGGATTTTGTTTCTGTAGTTTTGAAATTTCATCTAACATCCTATGGCAATTTCATCACTGTAATAAGATAGACTTCGATTATTCTGTGATTGAAGCTCTCTATATATCACCTCTTGTGTGATTTTGCTATGTCGCTGCTGAAATTTCCTATTGAATTTCAAACTTGACAAGAATTGGTGATATCGAATTTTGTGTTGTTTTCCATTAACATTACTTTCAGGTTTGGCACTTATAACGATGAAAGAAGCACTGTTGTGGACAGATGGACGGTATTTTTTGCAGGCAGAGCAACAGCTTAGTGATCAATGGAAACTAATGCGCATAGGTGAAGATCCTGCTGTGGATGTTTGGATGGCTGATGTAAGTCACCAATTTTTTAAAGGAATGCTTTGATGTAAATGGTTAATTGAAGAATAAAGATAAAATGAAAAGAAGAAGAGGAAGAATTTATGTGGTTTTCGCTTTCTTTGGCATCTCTGAAGCATAATGTTTTGGCTTGGGTCAAGATTCAAACTCTGTCTACATCATGACATTGTTGAAATTATTTCATCAACTAGTTTTTCCATGCTTAGGGAGAGTTGACAGACCTTTAGTTCTTAACTCAATATAACACCGGAGGAAACTAGTAAACTTTATGGAAACTAAAAGTTTCCAGAAAATAATCATATTCTTGTAGATGAGGAGAATATACTCGATTAGTCTTGTCTCCATGACTTCATTTTGAGTAATCAATTTGTTATTCCTTTCATTTTATGTCATCAGATGTATTTACTGATGGGTTGTTTACTTTTTACTAGAACTTGCCGAAAGATGCATCCATTGGGGTTGATCCGTGGTGCATTTCAGTTGATACTGCCCAAAGATGGGAACGTGCTTTTGCTGAAAAACATCAGAAGCTGGTTCAAACGACTAAAAATTTGGTAGATGAAGTATGGACAAAGCGACCTCCAGAAAAGATCAATGCTGTTATTGTACATCCATTGGAATTCGCAGGTCGCTCTGTTGCAGATAAGTTGCAAGACTTGAGAAAAAGGCTTGCGCAGGAGCAAGCCCGTGGTATCATTTTCACAGCTCTTGATGAAGTGAGCGTATTATCTTATCCTTAACATATCTTCTTTATCTGTTTGCTCTTCCCTAACTCGTTTTTTGAGTTTGAGGACAATGTTGCCTCACATGTTCAGCATTTTAAATATCACTATCTTCATTTTCCATGTTATTTATAATTGTATGGTTACAATGCAGGTTGCCTGGTTATACAATATCCGTGGAAGTGATGTGGCATACTGTCCTGTTGTTCATGCATTTGCTATCGTGACAACTAATTCTGCTTTCCTTTATGTCAACAAGGAAAAAGTATCTGTTGAGGTAGTATATCTAAATTCTTATACAAGTATGTTATGTTACTATCAGTATATTAATAATATTTATCATAAGATTTGTTTTCCCTTATTTATGTATGTTAATCTTACCAAAATGATAGAATTTCAGATTTCAGTATGTTCAGACTGGTCATTGATAGTCAACCATTGAAAACGTTTATTTGATGGTCAAATTAGATTAAAGTTTATTTTACGTATGATGATAATAAGAAATATCTGTCAACAGAGCAGTACTTTGGTCTATCCTGTTATTAGGAAGGGAGATTTGTACACAGAAAACTTAGTAGTATTTTTTGTTTGTTGCCAGGTAAAAACTCATCTAGAGGAGAATGCAATTGAAATACGAGATTATACAGCCGTGAGCTCTGATGCAGCATTGCTTGCAACTGATGAGCTTGATGCTCTGTCTTCTGCCAAAGGTTCTCTAGCTGCAGTTACAAAGGAAGCAGAAAAAAGTCCCAATGAGCTCAACAAGGGAGTCAACGGTAAACATCGAGCTGAAGAACATAGTAATGACCTTGTATGGGTTGATCCAGGAACATGCTGTTATGCACTGTATTCAAAATTGAACTCGGAGACAGTTCTTCTACAGCAATCGCCTTTGGCCCTTGCAAAAGCTTTGAAGGTTGTTAACTTACAGCCTTGAAATATGAATGATTGTATTGTGGATAGCTTACTAATATTGATGTTATTATTTTAATCAAGTGAATCCTAGCTTATTTTTTATGGCCCCGATACTTGTAGAACCCAGTAGAGTTGGATGGATTAAGAAAGGCACATGTTCGGGATGGGGCAGCTGTTGTGCAATATCTTGTCTGGCTGGATAAGAAGGTTTGCATTTGGATCTTGCATCTCTGGATATGGTTTATGCTTTGGATCAGGATAATTTATATTTAATTTTCTCTTGTATAAGCTATTATATAATTCCTCCTCTTTATCCACAACTACATGCAACAAGTTCTGCAGTGCCAAATAATGACTGAAAAACACGGTTGAATGTGCAGATGCAGGAAATTTATGGAGCATCTGGTTACTTTTTAGAGGGTAATTCCACCAAAAAAGAAAAAGGATCGTAAGTATTCTCCAAAGTTCAACATGTATTAAGCACAGACATTTTTTTTTAACCTAATTTATTGAGAAAGCTAGTTTTATTTTTTAATAATATGAAACTCCTTTTTTGAAAATTAACATACTCTTCACCCAAATAGTGTCTATGTGAAATAAACATAATTTATGTGAATTTACCTTCATTGAATGGTAATTCTTTGTTGGATACTGATACTGTTCACATCTTGGGATGTCTTAGAGTAGTGACCTTGAGATGTATATATCAAAAGGTGAATTTTATATAATATACTTATAGAACTTTTTGAACTTTCCAGGGAGTCTTTCAAACTGACTGAGGTGACTGCAAGTGACAAACTTGAAGGTTTTCGAGCATCAAAAGAGGTGGAGTCATCTAAGCAATATAGTATTTATTTGGACAAGATATTTTTTTAGCAAAAAGAAAGCAATTGTGGAGATACCGAAAGTTTTAGCTTCTGAAATAAGCAGTCAATAGATTTAATTTACAAGAGACTGTTGCTTTAATTTATTAAACCTTCATTTTTCCTGGAAAAAATTTTTTCTTTATTCCAAAAGAATTTTATTGCAAGACACGACATCACCTTATTTTAGGTGGAAAATATTGTATTTTAACTATAGCATATATGATCCTCATTTAGCATTAGCAAGAAAAAAGGTTTAACCTGTATCGAGTTTTATTCCTCATGGTGCTATGAAAATTATTTTCTTTTTAGAGAAAAAAAAAATTATCTGAAAGGTTACATTGTTGTATTTCCTAGGACTGGGTAAATACTGGCATGCTGTTAACCATATCTAGGTTCATTCTTCATGGTGCTGCTTGAGTGGAATAGGTTTCTTTTACAATTATCAGAAAGGTTACATTGCTGTAATTCTTTTGACTAAATAAAGACTGGCATTCCCTCTTAAATACACATGGTAGCAAGTATTTGGGCGTCTACATTCATGCATCTGTATTCAATCAAGTTTTTAGTAAAGAAATCCCAAATGTTCAGTACATAAATTGCTTTCAACAATTCTTCAGGTCTATTTTGTTTGCCCCCATCAGTGTGGTCCCTTGAGTATGATAAAACAAAACTGAAGTCGTATCAAGTGGATGCACATTTTGATGTCACACTAATATTTTCCCTTGTTTTGCTTTTTTTCATTCTTTCAGCATTTCAGAGGATTGAGTTTCCCAACTATTTCCTCAGTTGGCCCAAATGCAGCTATCATTCACTATTCTCCACAGGCAGAAACATGTGCTGAACTTGATCCAGACAAAATTTATCTATGTGATTCTGGGGCTCAGGTTTGTTCAATATTTTGAACAGTTTGCAGGATAGACATTTGCTAAAGTCTTCACATATAATCATATTATTAGTTAATATCTATTTTATCATTGTTTTAATCTCCATATTTCTCTGTTTTGATAACAAGTTCTGTTTGTGTTTTTGAAGTATCTGGATGGAACAACGGACATTACACGAACTGTTCATTTTGGGAAACCTTCAGCACATGAGAAAGCATGTTATACAGCAGTACGTACTTTTACTTGCTGTTTCTGTAATTAAATATCAAATTATTTTCACTTAGAGGGAAGACCATCTGGGAAACAAGTTTTGAAATTATTTTACTGCTGTTAGGATTATTGGAAAGGAAAATCTATGATTAATATCTAGTGAAAAGACTAGGCTTCGTTGTTGTTTACACTGCTAGCTTGATCTCAGATAACCATATTCAGTTATCTTCTTAGTTCCCTATTTTCTTTTATCTTATGAACTGATATTAAAACTTGGTTGGTTTGCTGAATTTCCTGCAGGTCCTTAAGGGTCACATTGCTCTTGGAAATGCTAGATTTCCTAATGGAACAAATGGTATAACTGAACTAGTCTCAGCTT
>JASCZI010181835.1:20982-34641 GCA_036250425.1 Stylosanthes scabra
CCTTTTATCATGCTTGCAGGTCATGCCCTTGATATTCTTGCTAGAGTCCCACTGTGGAAGGATGGTCTTGATTACCGGCATGGTACTGGACATGGAATTGGATCTTACCTCAATGTTCATGAAGGTACTGAGGAACTATCACTTTTTTATATTGCATATTGCTATTCTGTATTCAAATTTTCCACTTTCTTTTTCCATTTTTTTTCACACCATTACAAATTAAAATCCAAAGCAATATGTTATAAATTATGCAGGACCTCATTTAATCAGTTTCAGACCACAGGCCCGAAATGTACCACTGCAATCTTCCATGACTGTTACAGATGGTTAGTATCATATTATCCTAACAGGCTGCACAGTTGAAATTACCGCATGATTTTTCCCTTTCTTGTTTCCTAGTTTTGTATTTGATTGATCTGAATTGTCTACAATTACTACTGCCTATTTCAGAGGTTACAAATATTTGATCCTATATAAATGTATTTATAATTCTTATATAATAGAGTAAGCAATTTTTTCTTTCTTTTTTTTTTTTCTTTTCAGAACCCGGTTATTATGAAGACGGAAATTTTGGGATAAGATTGGAGAATGTGCTTGTTGTCAATGAAGCTGATACAAAATTCAATTTTGGTGATAAAGGGTACTTGTCATTTGAACACATTACCTGGGTAAGTCTCAATTCCAGTGTTTGGCTTTGAGATGCTTATTTTTCACTAAAAGTCCTAGTTCTGACCTGTTGAGGTAAAATCATATTCAAAATAGGACGGTTCCCATTCATATGTTATTTACGAGGGTCTTCTCTTGTGCAGGCACCATACCAGACGAAGTTGATTGACCTGAACCTTCTAATGCCTGACGAGATAAGTTGGTTGAACTCGTATCACTCAAAATGTAGAGATATTCTGGCACCATATTTAGATGAAGCTGAAAATGCATGGCTACAGAAAGCCACTGAACCGGTAGCTGTGTGAGCTTTGTTCGGAGCTGGAAATGTCAATAACTTATGCTGCTTCAGCCCAATATCCACACTGTCCTTAGTTTCAACATATTACTACTACTATGATTTCATCTATATATTTGATACCTTGTTGGGATAGCTGTTCCATAAAATTCGTATAGCATTGAGATGCCGAATGCGTATCCCCTTGGTATCAGTTTATTTATGTCCTAGTTGTTTTCTTAATTGTTACTAGAGTATTACTATCAACGTATTGTTGTAAAGATGATGAACCTTGTACTAAAGTGAAGAAGTGAACTGTCGCATGGACAGCTGAGAGTGGATGAGCTTTTATTGGAAATTCTTTCGTGTTGCACGACGGCTAGAAATTGAATTTAACCACTTTTAGGTGTTCCCTGCATTTTTAACATTTTAAATATATTCTACCCTTTTTAAAGAGAGTAAAAAACTAAAATTAGTTTATTCTGTATTATTAAGCTTTTGATATTTCTGTTTGGTTTAATCTTCCTTACTATTCTTTCTCTTATCTTCCCCTTCCCCTTCCCCTTCCCGTCTTTGCCATACACCCCCGTTACGGTTCCGTATCTCACATCCCATATTGTATTCAAGTTTGGTCATACCTCAAATTCAAATTCAAATTGTGTCCAAAAAAAAATTCAAATTCAAATTCTTTCCCAATAAAATATACATTGACGCACTTGATCTGTGGCTTAATTTGGATAGCCGATATCGAAGTCTAGTAAATTAAACTTTTTTAAATTTTCCTACGAATAGAACAAAGTCTGATTGTCAATTTTGATAGTAAACGACACATAATCCAAGCCAAAAACAGTAGAATAAAATATAGGAAAATGTTTAGATGTTTCGTGGTATTAAATGTTCCATTGATTTTAACCGTTGATCTTAATCATAAAACCGTTAATTTTAATAAAAAATTATTTTTTTATTAAAATCAATTCAAGATCAACGGTTAAAAATACTGAAACATTTAATATCCTAAAATACCTGAACACTTTCCTAAAATATATCAATTATTCATAAAATAATCTCTCATTCTATTCAAACTTGACGTAAGAAAATTGTGTACTGTTGTTGTGCAATTATGAAATCACACAGGAGATATATTATATTTAGACATCAAAATCAGTCATCAAATCAGTTACTAATATATAATACGTATTAAAATATTAAATACATATGTAGTTAATCTCATTTTTATTTATTTGCGTTTTCAAATAAGTCAATTGACTTAAAATTATTTTATTAAATCAAACAACTATACAATTTAAATAATATTATGATTTTATATTATATTTTACATACATAATTTACTTTATTATTTTATATTAAATTTTGAATTCTTCTATCTTGATATTGGCCCCGAAAATGCAATAATTTTATGTTACCAATATTTATTACGGATAGATAAGATGATAAGACTATTGAGATAATTAAAGTAACCAAAAGATGATAATAGAGGTGATGCACGTGATGTAGCTCTGTTCTATTAAAAATTTGCCGCCACCCCAAATTTCTACGGCCACATGATGCAGTCAATGAAATATGTAAAAATAATAATAATAATAATAACTAAAATTGCAATTAATTTATATTTATATTTTATTGAGTTTACTACTCGATGACATGCAGGGCCATTTGTCCACAAGGAAAAGTAAGCCACAAACACAATGGCAACATCAACATGCAGGGCCATTTTATTGAGTTTTATCTCTTAGTACAAGCTATAGAATTGTTTAAATTTCTTACTCAGCTTGATATACTCATATACATACATATCCCACTTCTCCCGTCAGCTTAATTAGCACCTTGTCTAGTTGTCTTCTTCTTACTTCGTCAACAAGTGTTTGAGTTTCATCGCTGATAAGATATTATATTAAAAAAAATACCAGGTGTTTGTTCAATGTTTTTATATTTAAACCAATATTAATTAATTTTTCACATTTTTTTCTACTAAAAATATTTAACAAGTGTTTGAGTTTCATCACTTAACATTTCCTGTTACCTTCTTATTTGTAGCAACCTCTATTTAATTTATTTGGAGACACTTCAATAATACTCATTAGTCACAACAGAAAAATTTTTTTAAAAAAAGATAGAGAATGACATATAATAATGGGTTTCTTGTTATTATTCAAAGTATTCATCCGGTGTCTTTTCCTGTCATTATTATTGAATTATAATGACTTTTTACCCTCAGATTGAGTATATATGATCTATATTGAAACGATACAATAATGTGTACATTAGATATTATATAATATATTATTTTTATTAAAGAAAAATAAACACACGCAAACACAAACGCAATCAATTTTCATCCAATAATTTAATAGGAAAATAAAAGCCATGCATTAATAAACCAATTAGTTAGTTCATTGTTAGTAGCATTCATCGCATCTTAAGCGATATATACAGTAACTAATACCTAAAAATTGTAACCACCCAAACATCAATAAAATTCGAAAAAACTGAAGCATTTTCGTTCAGAATGATGCTATATATGAACTTTTAACAAAAGTGATATTATTGTTAGCTAGATATATATACCTATAAGAATGAGAGAAAAAAAATATTTAGATTTTAAAGTTGGAGTCACACCAAAATTCAGAAATAATGTTGTCAATTTAGAGTAGTGTAGCAGTAGCTAAAATGTTGAAAATAATTTTCGTTTGATTTGAGAGCAACTAGACATACACAGCAGTGTTATAATCTAATGGTGAATTGAATTGTCTTTGTAACCTGAGGTCTGGGTCAGTCATAGCTATAATCAATGGTTTTTGTCCTTCAACTTACAAGTGATGATGGTGTACTGAGAGACAACATGCAGAAGCAGAATCTTTCGCGATCAATGCTTTAACTTCAATTTGATGCCAAATTTGATTTGACTTGTACATCAAAGTAGCAAAAACTAGACGGATCATCGGAGTTTGTCATCATTTTATTACATTCTTGATTTTTGTAGCTATGATATTCATTGGGTGGTATTTATTTGCATGCCCACTTTTAAAGAGAAAGTCAACCGTTCCAGCGCATATCTATAAATCTTAATTAATTAAGGTTATCATGACTTGATGTTGTTCATTGCTTTCACGTAACTAGCTTGTTTACCATATATAATAACAACAGTCATTCTACTAAATATACAATAGTTTACAATATATATTAGTTAATAAACTTTTTTAATAATTTTATTAAGTAAAATGAAATATACCTATTTTTAATAAAAAAATTAATTATTTTATTTATTTTAAATTCTAAATTCTAAATTATGAATTCATAACGTTAAATATTAAATATCTAAATTCTAAAACTAACTAATATTAATTAATTCAAATAAGTTCTTTACACTTTCTGTAATATTAATAATTTTATACACATAATATTTATAATTATACATTTTATATATTTTATATTACTAATTATTCTGTTACAGAAAAAAGAAAATGTTAAATAATAGTTAATAATTTTATTTATATTTATACATTTTATATATTTAATATATACTTTGATAATATATTTGGGTGTTTTTCTTTTATATCAACCAATTAAGGTGTATGATATTTAACAAAGTGGTGGCAAACAAAAATTAGTTATATTGATTATGTAACACTCCTAGTTGAAAATATAAAATAATAAAAATAACTCTTAGTTGTATTATACTGGTTTTTTAATTATCTTTTGTATAATTTTAATATAAAATATATATTATGGAATACACATTAATTAAAAAGCTTAAAATAAACAATAATAATTAATTTAATAACCAATAATCATACATGTATTATTTTTAAATATAATAATATATATTTATTTATATATTAAAATTAATAATTAAAATTAGTCATTATATATAGTTTAATTTATTTTTTAATATATATTTTATATTTAAATGGAGTATTTTATGAGCAAATAAACGGTAAGACTTTGAAATAATTAGAAGTTAGAAAATCTTAATACAGCTATTATTATACACGTCATCATAATTATTAATTACCAGGTTTAATAAAGGTGGTACCTAGTGTAACAAGTAGCCTGCAAAAAGTAAATGCGATTAATTATTGAGAAGAAAGAGAGTGAATGCAAATGAAAGATGAAGCTTTTGCAATTTCAGCACGTGGAGTAATCATGATTCATGCACCACGAGCTTTAGCATCTGAACCGCCGCGCAGATGAAGCTCACAGTTTGTTCTGAATTGACGAAGACACTCATAAGAGCTTCCAAACTCACACACTGCTTTCTCTGCACTCGCTTTCAGCTTCTTCACCTTTGCCCTCATTGCACCACCTTCTTCTTCCACCATCACCCTTCTCACAACCCTTGCTATCTCATCTCTCCCAACCACGCCATCCTCCGCCTTAGCCCTCACCGCCACCCCAATATCCTCCGACAACAAGGCAGCGTTCATCTTCTGCTCCGAGTAGAGCGGCCAAGCCACCATTGCCACCTCACCAAATATTGCCTCAAGCACAGAGTTCCAACCACAGTGCGTTACAAAACCACCCGTCGCAGGATGTCCCAGAATCTCCACCTGCGGGGCCCACATCGGAACCACCACTCCCAATTCCTTAGTCCTCTCCACGAACCCCTCCGGCAAATACTCCAGCAACCCATTCCCGCCGTTTCCGACGTCGAAAAACGCGCCGGAAGCATCGCCCTCAACGGGTGGCCGCACCACCCAAATAAACCTCTGCATGCTGAGCTCCAATCCCCACGCAAGCTCCACAATCTGAGCCTCCGACATAGTCCCGCCGCTCCCGAACGACACGTAGATTACCGACTCTGTCGGTTGCCGGTCAAGCCACTGTTTCACCTTGTTGTCCAACTCTAAACCAGCCGTTTCTCGTTCCACTAACGTCCTCACTAGCGGTCCAACCGGATAAACCGGTCCGTTGGTGAACCTTCGCAAGATTCCAGATTCTCCTAGCGCCTTCGTCGCTGAGGGCTCCAGATCTTGCCACGTGTTCATCAGGATCCCATCAGAGCCATTTATTACCTTCGCAACATTCGTGTAACCTTCATACATAGGTCCTTGGGGCTCCAACAGAGATTCGAATGTATCATCGAATTGAAGCGGTAAGCAACCGGGGATCAGAAGCGGTTCGCGGTTCTTGACATGAGTATTCTCCACATGGTTGGGGTCCATGGCTGGAAAGTATATGGTAAAAGCAGAGAACCAGGCGTTGGTGGTTAAGAAGACGTAGGATTGCATGCCAAGGTCACGTGCCATGGGAATAGCTTCTGTACCGAAGAGGTCAACGATAAGAAGCGAGGGAGGGTGGTTCATGGAGAGGATGAAAGATCGGAGGGATGGTAAGGACTCTGTCATGGTTACGACGATTCTGTCGACTAAGGATGGGTGTGGTCCCAGTTTGGATGAAACATCTGGTTGCGGCAATTCCACCACGTTTGGGGGTGTTTTTAGGTGTGAGGTTTGTTGGTGGATTTGGGAGCGAGCGGTTAAGGGATCGGTGGTGATGAGGAAGATGGTGACGTCGAAGGCGTGCTTGGTGAGGAGGGTCTTGCCGAGCTCCACCGCTGGGATGAGGTGGCCCATCCCGGGGCTGGTTAGAATGGCGGCGTGTGGCTTCTTGTCGTTGTTTGTTGTGTCCATGGCGTTTCTTCAGCTTCAGAGAGAGAGAGGTGGTTCAATTGGTTTGTTATGGTTCTTCACTTGTTTGCTGCTTTGTGAGAGTGAGAGGATATATTTATGGAACATTGGAGCATGGATCACCTAATTTTCTAGCTTTGCTTTTGGGCACGTGACAGAGGCATTTTTGTATCCCAAAATAATAATAATAATGTATTCACGCACAAAATGTGCCAATGTAAAGAATAGTTAAATATATTAAATTATTTAATATTTTTTTATTATCATTTAGAAAACCACGCATTACCATGTGGCTATGGTCAGGTAAATAATAGTATTTGTTAATAATGTAGCATTCTTAAATATTAATACTACCTAAATATTTGTTAATATTATAAATATTTTGAAATTTTAAAATTAAAAAAGGGATAGATATTAATAATAATAAACATGAAATATTTCAAATGTTAAATACTATTAGTCTATTACCCCCATAAATCTGTTAAGTTCTTGTGAAAAATAATAAAGAGGTGAGTATAATTAAGCTTGGCAACAAAAAATCCATAATTAGAATCCTCTGTAAAATTTGTGTGTGTTTATTAATAGCCTGGATTTTTTTTATCATAAGTTTCTTTTTTGGTGAAATTTTTCCCATAAGTAATATCTAGTTTCCAATTTTGTAATTAACATATTTTTACTTTTCTCAATAATTTATTTTTTTGGTAATATCTTTTATTAGTAAAAAAATTATTCTTTTTTTTTTTTTAAATATCTCTGCTAAGTCCCCCCGCGCCCCCCCCCCCCAAAAAAATGCTATCAATAAGTTGCGAAGACCTTACGGGCTTAAATAAGTAGTAAACGGACTTGTCTTATCCGGAAAAACAATATAGTTTTGCAATTCGCTAATACCAAAAATCATTAAAAAAATATTGAATTCTGTATTCTAGGCCCAAATTTTAATAGATGTCTTACCAGAAAAAAGTTTCTTAATTGGACGTCTAAGGTCTAAACGGATATTTGTCCAGCATAAAGAGGGGCGGCCCAAACCTAGCTAAGTTTGATATTAATCACATTAATAATGACTTATGCATTGGGCTTTATTATTATTAATGAGTAATTTGCGGTAAGGTATAACTATGATTATACATACACACTGTTCATTGATTATATCCATTATATTCCTTGGATAAACTCTGATCTCAAATTCTTTAGGCAGGGTTTGTGAAGACCGAAACTAACATTGGAAGAATGGATTTAATATTATGTTTATTGGACAGAAATTGAAATTAAAATTAAAATTTTAATATTTTCAATTTCATAGTCTTAATTATTTTTTTTTAATGTTGGATTGAACAACTTTTAATTTTAAATTTACACATACTCACACACTCTTGGGTCTTTATACTCACGCTACTAAATGGTTTTTTTTTTTTTTTCACTCTAGTGACCGCTAGAATTCAAACCCGGTGTGGTTGATTTGAAGATATATAAATATGTCATATGAAGCAAGCCTCCAACCACCTCATTTACTCTTCTAAACCCTACTTTATTTCTTATCTTTCTTAGCAAATCTCTACTCTCTAACTTTTTGCGTTTATTAGGCTTCTTTCTCTTACAATACCTGTCTTATTCTCTTCCCATATCGGTGGATGAAGGACAATTACCACATGCATATACAAAAGATGCATCCACTTTCATAGCAAAAGACATATATATATAAGGCCAAGCAATAATCCAACACATTATTAATTACATGCCCTCTACCGTACCTGAAAAGTGAATATCATCAACTTCCTACGTACTCCACACTGCTAATAAAGTCATCAGGCAATAATACATGCACGATGGAGAGAGAGAGAGAGAGAGAGAGAAAAGTAAACAAAGGGAGCAGTGGTAACACCGTCTTATTCCGTCACTCACTCCTTGGTCCTTGCCACCACTTGAGCAAGCGCAGTGCAAGAGGAGCCTCCTTTGGACAAAGCTTCCACCGCACTTCCCTTTATGCCTTTCACTCTCTCCCTTATAGGGTTCTTCTTCTTCTCCTTATTACAATAATCTTCCTCCACCACCATGATCTCCCTCACCATGCTCGCGATCTCGTACCTGTCCACCACCTTCTTGGTCGGCAGAACCTTGGGCCTCACCGCCACACCAAGCTCCTCTACCAAGAGAGTTGCGTTCATCCTCTGCTCGGCGTAGAGAGGCCAAGCGACCATTGGCACCCCATTAGTGATGCTTTCAAGAGTAGAATTCCAGCCACAATGAGACAGAAACCCCCCAACAGAAGGGTGCCTCAGAATATCAATTTGTGGGGCCCACTCCGAAACCAAAACGCCAACGTTGCATGTCCTCGACAAGAACCCTACCGGCAAATACTTTGACAGTTTACTGCCGCCGTCACTCCCCGTGGTGAAAAAAGCTGCGTCCGCAGCGTCCACGGTGGGTGCGCGAAGCACCCAAATAAATCTCTGCCCGCTCAGCTCTAAACCCCAAGCGAGCTCAGTCATTTGCTCATACGACATGGTTCCACCGCTCCCAAATGAGACGTATATCACCGATTCCTGCGGTTGATCGTCGAGCCAATGCGTGACCCACTCGGTTCCTTGATCCGTTTTTGAATCGGACTCCCTTACTATGGGTCCCACGGCAAAAACCGGACCATTCAGGATTCCACCCAATAAGTTTGTGTTTCTCAATGATTCAAGATCTTTCTGTTGAAGACACTCCCAAGTGTTCACCAGCACCCCGTCACCTATTTATTCATGAAGTTTAAATTAATTATATAAAAACATTTTATCAAGAACAAATTGATCAATTTTTAGCTATTTCTGTCTTGCTGGTTAGCACTTTAAATACTAAATATTAAATTTTAATTTTTAATTATTAAATTCAAATAATATTAAAATAAAATATTGGAGTAAAGTATTAGCTAATATTAATAAAAAAAAGTTTTCTTTTAACATTTTTATTAATCATTTAGCATTTGAAATGAAATAAATTTTATGAAATTTATACTTTTGTAAAAAAAAGTTGGTCAATACTTTTAATTAATCAATACTTTTAATAATGAATAGTTTAACATTATATTTTTAGTCAATAATTTTGATAGTATGCATACACTAATTATTGATTAAAAATAATAAATTATATTGATTGTTCTACCAATACAATATTCTTCTATAGATATTTTTATTCAATAAATTCACTATCAAAATATATTTTATACCGGATAAAGTAACACATATAAATAACCATAACAAAGTGGAAAAAAAAAAAACACATCAAGCAGTAGTTATTGATAACGAAGTGAATAGAAGATTAATTTGATATAAAGACTTAGTTAGTAAGAGAACTTTTTATAAGAACTCTCTTTTCTTCTTGATTTGTTCCTATCCCTTATCAACTTCAGCCTTTTTTTTGGTATATACATGAGAATGGTACTTTCAACAATTTTGAATTACAATATAAGTGTATATATATGACAACCGAGTAATTATTTAATATATTTCAAATAAATTAAATATTCATATATCTTTTAGCTAGGCATATTTATTTTGTTTATTTTTATGTAATAATTTTTCCATAATTGGAAGTTTAACAACAATTTGAGAGAATTCATGAACGTATATACTATATAGTGTCACCTTTGGTTATTCCGTTGGCTATGGCAAGGTACTCTTGGTACTGCTTGTCGTTCCGGTTCAACATGGGGTCAATCACGTCTTCTGGTCTAACCGGAGTGCAGCCGGGGATCTGAAGTAGTTCTTTCTGGTCAACATATTGACCCTCAACTTGTTTGTCAAGTGTTGGAGAGTGTATCACCAACGAAAAGAACCAAGCATGTGAAGCTACGAACACATACTTATGCATCTTCAATTCTTCTGCAACACCGAGAGCCTCCGTCCCAAATATGTCTACGATGAGTGTCGAAGGTCGCACCGTGGCCGTGTCCGCCATGTTCGAGAGAGCGTGACAGATGCCAGGGACCCCTTCGCGCATCATGACGCAGAGGCGGGTGGCGACGGCGGCGTCTGGTTCGATGAGGGAGGATATGTCCGGCGTGGGGATTTCCACGATGTCGATGTGACCGCCGGACGCGGCAGCGTCTAGGACGCGTTTTTCAGCATGAGAGGTAGTGGAAGTGAGGGCGAGGATGGTGATTTTGAGGTTGTGTTGGAAGACGAATCGTTTAGCGAGTTCGATGACTGGTATGAGATGACCAAGGCCTGGGCTTGAAAGTAACACCATGTGATGTTGTTGATTCTCCATGGCTGTGTCCGACAGAGTGAAGTGTTAAAGAAGAAGAACGAAGAAAGTGAGAAGGGGTTACTTATTAATTATGCGAAGGGATACCGGAATAAATAGGTGTACCGTGTAGTATGGAGGGGTATATTATGAACGATAAAAACTCAACTGTAATTAATTTTTATAAAATGTTTAAATTATTAAATTATAATTTAATTAAATACATCAAATTATTTAAAAAATTTTCAACAAAAAACTTCGCATAAATATCATATGAGTATTCACGACAATGGATAGATATGCTTAGGATAGGAGGAGAGGGACCGTGACTTTGTTGTTAGACTGTCGGTTGACGGATACGTATATATGCCGCACTCTATATTATTAAGAGAGGAGAGGTAGGCTGGCGATGGGTAGGATATGATTTACTCTCAACCATAATTCTTTTTGTGGGTTGAAATTTTATTTATAATTTAATTTTACTTTATTTGCTGCAGATTGAAAATTTTCCAACTTTAACTTTATCCGTACTCAACTCGGGGATATTTAACATTATTTGCGGGTTGCGACAGATGAGGCCGCGACACGAAAGGAAGCGACAGTGACGGATGGGCCGCGACGCAAAGGTGAAGGAGGGTCACAATAGTAAGCTTCAATGTTTGGGACTTGAAAAAGAACAAAAGAATATGATATTCTTAATATTCTACGAGTGTTTGAGAGTCAGAGAGATTAGAATTGTCGCAGTATAGTATTGAATGAGAGGTTTAATTTAAAAATTATGGTTTGTAAAATTTCATATTTATACATGTAAGTAAATGAAAGAGGTTTTTAAATATTTAATGTAAAAAAAATTACAAATTAAAGTCATAGTTAAGTGATTAAGGCCTTCTTATAACTAAAAAGTCATGTGTTCTATCCTCAACACTAAAAAAATTATATATTATATATGAGGTGCGGATTAAGGGAATAGGATTGAACCTAATAGTTGAATAGGATTGAACCTAAATCCTAACCATACCCTATCCACAAGTAAACCCGCTCCGCCTCAAACAGCGCTACGAGTAGGATTGCCAACCCGCATATAGAGTTAGTGTTGCTGCAGAGAGTCTCCACTACATTGTACAAACCTTCCATATCACAAATCTACACATATATCTAAGGAAAATAATATATATATATAAATTACATAAATAATAGTTACATATAATATATAAATAAATAATATAATTTAAAATAAAAAAATATATAAATGATATATGAAGATATACAATTTTTTTTTATAATATTACTCATGAAGCAGCCTATTGTGTAATGAATATGTCACGCTTAGTGTAATAAAATTGCTCCGTTATTCTATCGTAAAAATATCTATTGAATTCACATATACAGGAGGACACCACTATTTTAATTTATTAAAAGAAAGGGATATAATACATGTCCAAATCATAAGGAGACGGATACCAGTCCACTACACTATTTCATTAAAAGAAAAGAATATAATATATGAAAAGTTCTACTATTAAAATATTTAAATGTCTTTTAATAAGAATATTGTCATATTTAAAAATTTATCTTTTTCATAATAATTGTATTAATTACATATCAAATTTTAATAGCACAAATCAATGATTAAGATTTAATCAAAATATCTATTTTCACTAAAAGGCACTTCTTCGAGTGGGTTTGGTAAAGCTTTTATTTTTTAAAAGTAGCTTATGAAAGTTATCTTTTAAAAGATAGCTTTTTAAAAGTCGTAGCACATGTGTTTGGTAAAATTAAATAAAATTAGTCTTTTAATAAGCACAAGCAACAACAATTGTGTTTGGTAAAATAACTTAAAAATTTAAAATGACCATAATAGATATAAATGTAATAATAAATGCGAATATTTATTATTAAATAGGGTTATATTAGACTTTTTAATTTTGATAAGCACAAGACATCTTTGAAAAGTTCCTTCTTAGATGCTTTCATAAAAGCACCCCTATCTTTTAAAAACTACAAGCACAAGCACGTCATCTTTTTGATTTACCAAACACAAAATAAGGTGTTTATGCTTTTAAAAAGCACAAGCACCCTTCCAAAAAGCTTTACCAAACCCACCCTTTATCACCATAGACCTTCCCAAATATATGTCCAAATTATAAGAAGGCGAAAAGTTATCTATTTTTATGTAAAATTGTTTGTGAAATTTTATAGGATGTTTGACATACTTAACAAAATTATAATTTAGTTATTTTAGGTTTTTTTATATATAAATAAAATTAAATTGTTATTTCCCAGAATAAATCAATCTATGTATATTTTTTTTGTGTCCCGTGTGTAATGCCGCTAGGTTAACTGGCGTCAACGTTTTGAGTGAGTGCCGCTAGGTTTTCTAGTGTTATCCTGCTCTGTTATCGGCATCGGTTCGTCATTCGAGAGAGAGGGGATGTCGCTGGGTTTATTTGCGTGACTGGGCTAATCTGGTGACACTGGATGATATGACGGCACTTGGCCAATCGAATGCCACTAGAAAATACAGCGACATTGGTAAAGACCTATAATACGTGCATGGACAGTATCCTAAAAGCCTATAATAAGATAGATTATTATATACATCTAAGTAAATTCATGCACACCTAATACCTAGGGATGGCAATGGATATCCATGGGGGCGGGTACCCCTCTCCCGCCACCCGCATCCGTTTAGGTTTTTGCTATCCGTCCCCGCCCCATATCCGTGACGGATATCCATGGGAGAATACCCACGTGGATAGCGGATATCTGCGGATATCCGTGGATTTAAATATAATTTTTTAAAAAATAAGAAAATCATACAATTAATCTAGTCAAAGTTTAATATAA
>JASCZI010181836.1:9505-24568 GCA_036250425.1 Stylosanthes scabra
TCCGGAGTGCTTCGAAAGTGATCAAACATGTTCGCGACTTGGTTGATCAGTTTTGGGGTGTTACACTTTGTTAAAGAAAAATGAAGAAATTCCTGCTATTAAGCAGCAACATGCAAATGAGAAGGCCAATTTAGAAGGTAAAGTTGATGTGATGCAACAAGAAGTAGATGAACTAAAGTCTCTTGTTAAGATGTTGCTAAACAAAACAGGACAAGAGTGGACCTTGAGGCGTTAGCTGCTAAACTAGGAGGCACTTCAGCCAATCCAAAGAATAGTGCTGCTGGGGAGGTATCATTCCTCTTCTGTCTCTTTCTCTCTTAGGAAGCACTTCAGCCAATCCAAGCACCACGTTTAAGCCACGCCTAAAACATGGCTCAAACATGGTCCACCCAAGGCTGCTCAACCAAATGCCTAGCCACGTTTAGACCACACCTAAGCATGGTCCCAAACGTGGCCTCACCAAGCTTCACCCAAGCTAGGCAAACATCACACAAGTCACGTTTTGTCCACGCCTAAAACGTGGTCCAAATGTGACCTCACCAAGGCCTCTCAAGCAAATCCAAGCTCAAGACATCAAGCAGCAAGTCACATTTGGCCCACGCCTAGACGTGGCCCAAACGTGACACACACAAAGGCTTCCCAAGCTCCACAAGCTCACCAAATCAAGCATCACGCCATGTTTGGACCATGTTGCAACATGGACCAAAAATGGCTCATCAAAGGCTCATCAAGACAAACGTGAGTTAGAGACAAGCCCAAGATCAAGTTTTGCAGATTCTAAGTTTTATTGTCAGTAACTATGTAATTCACTAGGTTTAGTTTAATTTGAATATGAAGTTGGTTTGTAATTCAATTTGAATTAAGGCCCATGAGAATTAGGTTAAAAAACTAGGATTAGTTAATAGTATAAATAGGTTAGTAATTAGGATTTGAGGGAAGTTCGACAATTTTGAGTTTCTCAATTCTATTCTCTCACGTTTTTTGTTCCAGAACCTTAATGTTGCTACTCTCTGTCATGAGTCACTAATTTTCCAAAGTTGAGGATGAGGAGCTCTATTCATCTCAACATGATTTCTTAATTCAATTTCACTTATCTTTTCAATTGCAAGCTCATTTATCAAATCAAAAGACAATTCTCTGTTCTTCAAATTCTCAAGGATCAATCAAACCGAGAGGTACATTGGTTATGTTCCTATCAATTTTTGTATTTGAGAAAATCATAAATTGAATGTGTTAGAGAATTGTTCTTCACAATTTACTTGCTCAACTAGAGACATGGATTAAGTGATTGTGCAATTTGTTGTGTGATAATTTAATTGGATTAGAGCTAGGTTAGATAAGTGACATAAAATCTAACCTAATACCACTTTTGAATCTCATATAATTGAATCAGGATTAATCTTCACCTCTTTCTTAATTAGTTAATCAAGAGATTGATAATTAATTAGGTTTAAAGAAACTAAATCACTAAAAGATTAGGGTTCAATTAATTAAGGTTCATTGTGATTTGATCGTTACTTGCATTGGGAGAAAGTGAATAATTGAATTAGGATTGTGTTGGGTGAATATCTCTGAATCATTGGCTTGTTTCTCATTATTGTTTCACAACTTTGTTTTTATTACTTGCTGCCTAAGTTTGCTAATTATTTGCATGCTGCCACTCTGTGAGATTTTTGAATCTGTTTGATTGAAAATTTCACTGCCACTTTGATTATTGATTTGTGTATTTAGAGAATTAATTGATCATTATTGCTTAGTCCGTTAATCCTCGTGGGAACAATACTGCACTCACCGTGGTATTACTTGAGATCCGGTGCACTTACCTGTGCGCTCTGAAACTTTGTAAGAATTTTGGGCATCAAGTTTTTGGCGTCGTTGTCGGGGATTAATTACGATTAACAATATAGTATTAATTAGTTTTCTAACTTAGACCTTTTTGTTTTTCTTATTTGACTTGGGACTTCCTTCACTGTGACGTTGGAAGTTCCACTTTCTGGTAGCCTGCTTTGGTTACTTGTGTAGGCAGGGGAACCGCAGAGATAGACTGTTCTTTGACATTGATCCTAAGATTGAAAGAACACTTACAAAGCACATAATTAGGGTCAAGTTCCAAAAAGCTCTTCAAGGGAGTCCTTCTGAAGGAAGTTTTTCTGAAAATTTCTCTGAAGAAGATAGTGAGGAAGGGATCTTTGAAGAGGAAATCCAAGATAACATGGCTGACGAAGCCAATAATAATCAACAGAGAACTCTTGGAGATTTCACTGTTCCTACCACTGTTAGTTGTGGCAGTAGCATTGTTAGTTCTCTTGTTTATTGATTATTGTTAGTTCTCTTGTTGATCTACTCTATTAGCTATCTTAATTTGTTAATTTCCATTTTTATTCATGATGTTTATTTTTTATGATCACCAAGTGTTTGATATTTTGTTTCTTATAGATATAGAGTAGTGATCTTTCTTCTAGGTCATGGGTTGAAGTGTGGATGATCTTAGCCACTAATCCCTAAGTAAAAGAATGGGTTAAGGATATGGTTAAAACCGTTATGTTGACGCTAGGCTTCTGCTAGTGATGAGTGGACCTTAACAAGGTAAACTTGATGGATTATTCAAGTTCCAAAGACCTTGGTCCTTCGCATTAGTAAGTAGCCTAGGACCTATGAAACAAGGTTAATTCCCCTCATTCGACCATTTGACAGAGTGGGTTTGATTACTTACGTGACAACCATTCGTAATTGAGATTAGTGGTGTTCATAGGGACACATGATATTTCAACTTAAGGCCAAGACCCTTTTATTAATTTCATCACAAGCTATTTTCTTATTTCATTTCTCGTTCCCAACTCTTAACAATTACAATCCCGATATTTTCACAACCATTCGCAACTCACAATTTTCAATACTCGATTATTTTTTGTTGCAAGCTCCGTGACACTTTTGTAAATCTCGACAAACCCGCTTTTGCCTTGGTTGGAACTATATTCGCGATAAGAAATTGATTTTCATAAAAAGATCATTTTTAACCGACCAAGGTGGGTGCGTTAGAGGTACAAGCAACGCTTTCAAAGATTTGAAGATTGCAGTGGTTCCAGAGCTTCTAGAGAATCGTAGCAACCCCACTAGCTTGTCTTCTCCATTGAAACTTGGACTCTTTGAAAAGAATAATTTAATATCTACAACTTTCTTGTTGAATACTTTTTCTAGTCCTAAGTGATTATATGTGAAATTCGCGTCCAAAGATCGGTACTCAAAATTTTCCTAATGCTATCAATCCTGACATCTTCATATTAATTGAATCATAACTTGAGCTACAGAGATCTAACTGACATTGGAAAGCTAACATTCAGAGCTTTGAAATGGTATGTACATTGCCCGTATGCATACGCATAGGATCTCAATGCGTACGCACCCATCACTAAACTGACGTGAAGCCCAAGTTCTCACACTAGTGCGTATGCATAGAACTTTGGTGCGTACGCATCCAGATGTGGGTAGCACTCAATTTGAAGGTCAAAAAGGAACTTTCAAGCCAAATAAAGGTCTATAAATAGGAGGGATGCTACCCAATTTATACAACAACCTTTGAGACCCAGTTTTGGGGATCAAATCCCTTTACACACCCATTTTCTCTTAGTTTATTATTAGGATTTTCCATTTCCTCTTAGCCATACTAGCCAAACAATTTAATGTTTTGATGTTTGCTTAATGATCATCATGTCTCTTTATTATTATGTTTGTTGTGCTGTAGATGTTATTATTATTGCAATTATGGAGTAGTGATCTTGTGCATTGGTCATGGGTTGAAGTATGGATGATCTTAGTCACTAATCCCTACTGGATTCGAATGGAGAAGAGAAGAGATTAATGCTCTTTCCGATAACTCTAGACCTTTGTTAACAATGAGAAGGCCTTAATGAGGTGAATCTGATGGGCTATTTGGGTTCACTAGTACCTTAGTCTTTCAGCGTTAGCATGGGAACTTAGGACTTATGGATAAGCAGTAATCTCCTGGCTTGACCCATAATAGAGTGGGTAACTCTTCATGTGACAAGCTATCTATAATTGGGATTAATGGTGCTCATAGGGATACACAAGACTTCAACCCAAGACCAAGCACTCTTTTAATTCTTGATGCAATCGTATTCTGTTTTCTGCTCTCAAATCCGAACCATTGCAACCCAAAACTTTTCTCAACCAAACGCGAACCTCTATTTTCAACTCCTAAGGAGAACAACCCGAGTTCAATAGTCGGTAATTTTTTGTTGCACGTTGTGACGCCTTTTCTAAATTTGATAATACTCTTGGATTATCGATCAGAACTATACTGACAACAAAACAATTACTTGGGATGATGAGAAAAAAGAGAGTGATGAAAACAAACTTATTAATTTGGAAAATTATGTTGTTGAGTGAAGGGTGCTATGGAGTAAAGTGATTCTTTGGCGACAAATGAATCTGTGTGCTCATCTGGAGTAGGAATATTTAAGGTTTTGAAAGAGGGGTCTCATAATTGAAAGGGAAAGGGGAAGGAGTGAACTCGATAGAGATGGTTTCTAAGTCAGATATGGGAAATTAAAGTGACGATCAAGTCTGGCAGTTAAGATTGACCTGGTAGTTTCCGATGAAGAAGAAGATATTATGTCTATTTTAAAGGAGATGAATGAGGCTCGAACGTTGAAAAGAAGAGAAGTAAAATATCTTTAATGTAGTTGTGCTTTAACAAGAATTATTAAAGTTTACATCTTATCAAAATATCTTTAATGTTTAGCAAGCTCAGCATAATTTATTATTGAGTAATGTTATGTGTATATCTATTTTATTAAACTATTTAAATATTAAATAATATAAAAAATAATATAAAATATCTTTTATTTAATATTAAAATAATTTTCTAATCGACATATAATAATGACTTAATTAAATATGATTGAATAAAATAAATATACACTTAGAATTATTATTTATTATTTTTACCCGTAGTTAACTCAATATTCAAAAGAATTGGCAAAAAGTGTGCTATAAATTTTTTGGTGTCTTATAAAAAAGTGTGCTATTAATTTTGTTAGGCTAAAAGTGGTTGGATAACTGAGTAAAAACAATGACTAATATAAATCAAAATTACCGACTCTCTAATTTTTGTCTATCTATATATCACTGGTAGCTCTAGTTTTTTCAGAATTACTATTATGCTACACTAAAATATAAAGAAGTCGACACTCAAAATATATAAATCATTCATTTCCATGTATATACTAGCATTTTACCAAAGTTTTATTGATTGATTGTTACATTAATTATATGCCCCCAATTCTTTTAAGGTCCCATTGGTAAGAGTATAGTCTGTATAAAGAACAGTACAGTCAGGACCAGAATTCTTCTTCCTTGATAACATAACTGTTGTTTTCTTCATTAACAGTGCATCCATTAAAATCAAGGGTCCACTTCTCAAACGTGCAACTCGAGAAATTATAGTACCCTCCATGAAGAGAAAGTAACCCTCTTCTCACTTTATCTTCTATCCATGGATAACTGAGCATGTTCAACAATGACTGGTTTATAGATTCCTGTTAAAAAAAAAAAAATTGAATGAACATTATTACTTCATCAATTGCCTTGGAAGACTATAGTAGTTCCAGAATTTATTCTTGAATAATTGATTATTATTATTATTATTATTATTATTATTATTATTATTATTATTATTATTATTATGTCATCATCTAATAATAATAAGTCACGTTGAGAACTGATACACAAAATATATATATATACTTTATTCAAATACGTTAAGTATTAGGTGTATTAGATTTGTTAATGTGACTATTATTGGATCAAAGGAGTACTTCCATAATTATTTCTAATACATTTTTTTTATATACTTTAGCGGGACTATTTTGTTTAAAATAAACACATAAATTGGTCTCTACATTAGTATCCAAAATATTTTATATCAGACATTTTAGTCTTCAACAAAATTTTACTTTTTAAAAGTCCTTAAAAATTATTCTTATTGGACAAATTAGTTCCTCGGTCACTTTTAATCACATTTTTTATATTAGTGTTAGATAAATAACAACCTAACAAATTTTATTATAAGACAATTAGATACAATAAATCACTATAAGATAAATTAATTCCGATCAAAACAAGACATAGACCAATTTGTAGACGGAAGTCATTTTCGAGAACTTATAGAAAAAAGATTTATTAGAGACTCAAGTGGAATATTTTAACGACCAATTTAGACCTTTTTTTTTTTTAATCTCAAAAGCACGCAAAGAATTGGTGTGTTTACGTGTTCTACACGACACTCGTCCGACACACATGTTTACCGTGTCCTTGAAAAACAAAAAAAAAAAACTTCCTCGAACACACTTAACACTCTAAAATATCATTGTGTATCAATATGTTCAACTTTGTTCTTGATTTATTTTCTTAAAATGACTTTAAAAATAGTATATATTAATATTTCTTAAAACTAAAAGTTATTTTAAGTACTTTATATAATTAAAAAAAATATTAAAAATATTAATTTAAATTTAATATAAATAAAATATTAAAATGTTATTAAAAAAATTTATATGATGTACCCCAGTGACATATAAAAAATTAAAATTAGCGTATCGGCGTGTCGGCGTATCCCATGTCGTATCCCATGTCCGTCTATGCATCATAGATCTCAAGTAAGTGAACTCTATTACTAAGATTTCATTAGTCTATATATTTCATTTTCCTTTTCATACTTTAGAGTTAAATTTTAATACCATTTAGAATTCAATTTGTTCGTTTACTACTTGACAACCTAAAGTTAGTTTATACTTAAAAATATGATTAGTAAATTTACCACCTCTAAGAGTGGCAAAATCACTTAATTTGATATAATCTCAATAAATAATTATGATGGATACCTTCTCACAGAATCTGCATTGCTGAGAAAAGCTAAGATGAGCTGTGGCTGCTTTTGTCCTCAATTTTGCAACATTCCCATTGGTCACCCACTTGTGTATGAAGCTTCTAGAAGAAAAGAAGAATAAACTCCAAATGAATTTTATTTTATTTTATAGCCATACGAAAGATTTCAATGGTGAAATGAAGTTACTTAGAGCTGTATAGTTAGCAAGACATAACATACCTTGATTCTACATCTTGAATTTTCATCAGGTTTTCAATTCCTGCACAGCTACTATGACCAATGACTAATATGTTCTCTACCTGAAAATTTCATGAACCATGTTCAATTAGAGTATATAATCTACTAGCATTTATATGCATCTAGCACACACAAGCAGAACAAGAAAATAGGGAAACACTCATTTCTTCAATAGTATTCTCAATCTCATTCTAGAAATTTGTTTGCATAATAGCAAAATTCTATGCTAATGCTTTTCCACGTAGATAAACCGTTCGGCAATGGGTTACTGCATATTCAAGACATGATTTATATCCCGACACTTGTTTAAGCAGATGAGTGAACTAACCATTCTACCAACCCAAATTGGTAACAACCATAGGATATAAGCTAGTTAAGTTTTCAAATATATCGGTGTATCGGTATACCTGTAATCTGTAACCGTTGATTTTGATTTATATTTATATTTTAATTTTTTTAATTAAAATCAACGGTTACAGATTACAGGTATATCGATACACCGATATACGTGAAAACTTTCCTATAAGCTAAGCTCATATGCCATATTAAAATTGAGCAGTTCTAACTCTACTGAGAATATTAGCTTAAAAAGTGAGGGTTGCTAAGTACTTTTAAAAGCAATAATTGGACATATCCAAATGTTTAAAGTTAAACACAGCAAGAACTTTATGAAATAAGAAAGTACCTCTAGAGTAGTAACTGCGAACTCAAGAGCAGCATTACACTCTGATGGTCCATTCTGCCAACATGATCCAATAGAAGGAACAAAATTAAGATGAATAACTAACAAATAAGATGTATAGACAAAATTAATCTAGCAATTATATATGCATATACCTTCATTAGAGGTACAAGATTAGCAATGTTCCGAATCATAAAGGCTTCTCCAGGTTGGAATCCTAATATGTTTGAAGGGCATACCCTGGAGTCTGCACAAGCAATCACCATAAACTAAAATTGGAAGTTATCAGTTATAAGACCAATCTCTGTGTTCATTTTGAACTGAAAAATGGAGTATAACAAGATAGTGTTACCCAAAGTCGATGTTAAAATGTGATGCAGAGAATGTTCATGGAAAAGAGGGATTTAAGTATCATATACATTATATGTTGCATCTGGAATTCTGGATATACTTCTATAAACAAGTGCTGTTCTTAGATTTTTTTTTCTTTTACAAGATTCTTTTGAAACAAATTTTTATAACGGGTAGCCCGTGCACAAGCATCTCGCGTTATCGCAAGTTCCGGAAAAGGGCCGTACCCAAACCTTCAAACGCAAACTTTGAAGTCACATGTAGACAGATAAATGTGACTCACTTACAAAAGTGCATTTTTCAGAAGCAGACTATAACTATAGCTTAAGGAAAAAAGTGATAAATTTGCTTTTCTAGTGACAAGTTCTTTTTAATAAAAGTAAATGTAAATGCCTACTTTGCTATATTACCTTAGGATACTGAGCCTTAGACAATGCTTGGAAATGCTCCAACTCTTTCCTGTCTAAAAGAAATAAAACTTATAAGACACCCCAAGACTAACTAACAAACAGAAACTAAACATTTTTGTTTGGCAAAACTGAGAATGAGAAGAAAAATGCAAGCAAACTCTTACATATATGTGTGGTTCTTGAAAGTCAGAAACCTTTGTTTCATCAAACCAAACAAGTCATGGTTACCACCAGCTTCAGCCATATTCCCTACATCAATGCCCTTGTTTTCCGGTTGTTTTTCCCTACATCAGTACAATGATGCACACATTATCTATTTATCTTTCAGAGTTGAACCTTTCTCCTTCAACTTTTTCCATTTTTTTTGTCAGATGGAAGGGAATTGCAAGTTGGAGTCATAAAACTATGTCTTTTTTTAAAAAAAAAAATTAACATAATCAAATCATAGTGTACTAATTAAATTTGCAGGGTTGTAATAGGAATCAAGATTAGTTCCTTCATTGGAGAATACTTCAAAAAACCCTAATTACTATTAAGGTGACTTCACTTTCTAACATGATGGACCCAAAGAGGACTAAAGTTGATCTCTCCATTAGATGCTCTAATAAAGGACAAGATGATAAGCTCCAAGAAAAACCCATTTGATTATTACAATTCCTAACAAGTTTTTATTCGATAGAAGTTCTTAAAAATTACTTTCGTCCCATAGATTGGTCCCTCAATCAAAATTTTAATATGCATATTGTACAAATAAGTCTATAACAATTTTTTTTTAATTAAAAGACAATTAGATTAAAATAAATACCAATATAAAACAAATTAGTCTTTTTCATGATGATAAAGGATCACTCTGTCTCACGGGATTAATGTCAGCTAGGCTCACAGAAAGAATTTGCAGTAAAATGAGTACGGTGTAGCAAAGAAATGTATGAAACAATGAAAAAAAATCTCAGGCGAAGAACAGAATATGAAAATTTCTCAATCACAGAATTCATTGTAGTACTTACTTGAACGATGCTGCTGCATGGCAACCATCGATTCTTGCCCAATTCATCTGAAAAAAAAGTTCATTCAACAAAACATCATCAGAACCAAACAATCAAATCTTTGATCAGTTAGCAATAGATGAAAAGGAAATTACAAAAGCCTAATCTTGATTAGAAGCTAAAGCTAGCTTAACACAGGGAAAAGCAAAACAGTTTAAGAAACTCACAAATTTTGGGCATGGCCTTGTTCTTGAGGAAACCACAGAAGAGGAATTGGTTGGAAGAACTGTCCTCCAACTAGTGTCCCAATGAACTAAAGAACCCACCATGGGTACCTTTGATCGGATAAGTGAACTAATTCTGGACCCTGTAACGATTCATCAAGCAATAACAGTATTTATTTAAACTGATTAAATTGTTTATTACTTGAATTACATTACATTAACAAACGATCATAAATGGTACTCACTAATTGGCCACACCATCTCTTCCTAAGAAGTACCCTTCCAAATTCCAATGTTGTAGGTGTACCGCATGCCATATTCAATGTCCCTAAATATTAAATTTATCCTTATCTTAATTGATTATTAATAATATTTTAATGAAACATTTAAACTAATATGCATGAATGCATCACACTAAAAATATATATATATATATTGTCGTGTACAAAATAAATTAACAGTACTACGAAATTAAAATTAGAGAGTCATTAGTTTATAAAATTAATATATATATTATCATCTGCAATTTATCTATAGTCACA
This sequence comes from Stylosanthes scabra, assembly GCA_036250425.1. Lineage (NCBI taxonomy): Eukaryota > Viridiplantae > Streptophyta > Magnoliopsida > Fabales > Fabaceae > Stylosanthes > Stylosanthes scabra. Next base: position 19,845 of record JASCZI010181836.1, read on the forward strand.
TAAAGTACATTAATTTCCAAGACTTTCTCAAAAATTATATATTATGATTTTATAAAAAAAATATAACAATTCTATCGTACCAAAATTAATTACTAAAATCAATCATCATATATATTTATATTTATATATATATATATATATATATATATATATATATAATTTTATTATTTTTAATATATATTTATATTTTTAATTTTAATATAAATTATAAATTAATAACTAATTTGATGTGATTTTAATGTTCACTTATATTTTGATAGAATCACACCATATATACACTAAAAGTAATAATTATTGGGTGGATTGCGTAAAAGACACTCAACTCCAACGATGCAAATTAATAACAAGGAGTTATCCAGTTATCCACTCGTTACATTATTAACACGTGCCATGTAGTAGATATGTAGTTATCCCATTTTGTGGGACTTCAAATCAACGACATGATGCATGTGTGTTGGATTAGATTCATATCACACTTGGCGTTGCTATCTATCTACTCCTCTTTGGCCATTCCATTTATGCCAATAATGCAGCTTCTAATTTTCGAGTTCCAAAGGTTGCTAACAACTTTTATTTAACACATCTCAAGCATGGGACTTTATATCATTATTATTTCATAAGAAATTTTTCAGTACATATCAAAGTTAATATGGATATAAATTTTGTTCTTTATATTCTACATAGTTAGAATCCCAATTCCAGTTTTCCATTCAACACAAGGAAAGTAAATGAATTAAAATGCCTCCATTTTAGCTTAATAAGAAGTTAAACAATCTCCTCCAGCCTTGTTTGGCTAGCATAGCCAAGTTAAAAGCTTTTAGATCTTTGAATTCTAGTCCTCCATGACCCTTATCTCTACAGATAACATCCCAACTAATCCAATGCTGTCTTCGTTCATTGCCACGTTGATCCCACCAGAAGTTCATGATTTTCTGTGAATTTCTTCTAGCAGAGAATCTGGTAATCTGAAGCATGAGAGTGAATAAATAGGAACTGCAGTTGCAATTGCTTTGATTAACACTTTACGGCCACTAGAAGATAGGAGTGATCGTTTCCAAAGCTGCAATTTCTTATCCACTGTATCTGTGATATAGCTAAAGGTGTGTCGTTTGGATCTGTGAATGATGGAGGGGAGGCCGAGGTATTTATTTTGAAATCCAATATGAGGGATTTGGAAAAATTGAGAGAGAGAATGACGAGTGTTGGGGGGAGTGTTTCTACTAAAGAAAAGTGAGGATTTGGATAGGTTGAGTGTTTGGCCACTAAGCTCACTATAATGATTTAGGATGGAGAGTAGGCGTTGACATTCAGTGGGGTTAGCCTTACAGAAGAGAATAGAATCGTCAGCAAAAAATAGGTGAGTAATAGTGTGACAGCGAGGATTCAGCCGAATGCCTGAGAATGAGTTAAGAAGTTCACCTTAATTAAGGAGGAATGACAAACCTTCAGCACAAAGTAAGAACAGAAACGGAGAAAGTGGGTCATGCTGCCGTAGTCCACTAGAAGGAAAAAAGTATCCATAGGATTGGCCATTAAGAAGTACTGAACAGGAGACTGTAGAAACACATTGCTGCATCCATTCAATCCATTTATTGTTGAAACCCTTTTTTCTCATAATCTCCCAAATAAAGCTCCATTCCACACAGTCATAAGCCTTGCTTATATCAAGCTTCAAAGCTATTTCTTGAGCTCCAAACCTTTTATGTTTCAGGAAGTGCATAAGTTCATGGGCTATAAGTACGTTGTCACTGATGAGTCTTCCCTTTGTAAACGCACTTTGACTGTCACAGATGATGTCATTCATGATCCCTTGCATCCTATGAACCAAAACCTTTGAAACAATCTTGTAGAAAACCGAGCTGAGGCTAATAGGTCGAATAGAGCCCATAGAATCTGCATTAGGAACTTTCGGAATGAGGCAAATATGTGTATGATTGAGAGATTTTAGTAACCTTCCACCTGAAAAGAAACTAGTTACAACTGATACAAGATCACATTTAATGGTATCCCAATAAAATTGGTAAAACTTAGCTGTAAACCCATCTTCCCCCGGAGCTGAGAAAGAGTTAATTGAGAAAGTGGCTCTCTTAATCTCCTCTTCCGTAACTCTACGAGTTAATCTCAGATTAGTAGCTTCATCAATAACCCTTGGCATGCCTTGGAGAGAATCCCCAGCTGAAATAGGATAAGAAGTGCTGAAAAGATTACTAAGAAAGGATACTGCCGTTTGGGCTATAACATCTGAGCTCACATGCGTGTTTCCAGAGCTATCTACCATTCTATGTATAGAGTTCTTTCGAATTCTGCCTCGAAAAGAAGAATGGAAAAATTTAGTATTTTGGTCTCCATCTTTGAACCATTGAACTCTGGATTTCTCATGCCAATACTTTTCTTCATTCAAATAAGCCTCTGCTAATTCCTCATTCAAAAAATATTGACTAATATTTTATCAAAAGACCTAAAGTGAACAAGTTTTTAAAGAGATGTAACATCAAGGAGAAGTCGGTAAAAACCTAAATTTAAATAAAGTAAAACTTATTTTATAAGTATTATTTAATAAAATATATGTGAAAATAATGATAATTATATTAAAATGTAAACGTACTTTAAAAATTTATATCAACATTTATTTTAAAATTTATATTCACATGGTTAAAATTCAACTAATTCACCTAATAATTAAATTATGACTAGAATATACTAAATAAACTCATCAACTTATTGTTGACCTCACAATTTTATTTAATTTGTTAACCGTTTGAATTAAATTATAATGTTATTTTTTTAATATATTTAATTTTTTTTATATTTTTTAGTATTCTTAGTATTTTTTTTGTTAAATTATACACGAGGTCCCTATAGTTTCAGTGAAATTGCAACTAGGTCCCTATAGTTTAAAAGTTTGTAATTGAGTCCCTATATTTATTAAAAAATTATAATTTAGTCCCTATTCAGATTTGACATTAAAATATTACGATTGTGCCCTTACTATCTATCTCCTTTAATGGGATTCTTGTTTTTCGGTTCTTAATCACGTGCTCTTTTCAAGTGAGTCTATGCCAAAATCGTTAACTTACTCATTTCAAATGAGTGCGATTGCGATGTGAGAGCACAAAGTGACGAGAGTGAGGGGGGAAGAGGATTTTTTTCTTTGTGAATTCGTCAATTCGAGGGTAGCTTTCATTGTTTATGTGAGGGGTAATTTGGTCAATCACAATTTCATCTAAGGTAAAATATGAAATATTCTAGAGAATATAAATGTTTTTTGAGCGGCAGGGACTAAATTGCATATTTTTTATGGGTATAGAGACTCAATTACAAACTTTTAAACTATAAGGACCTGGTTGCAATTTCAGTAAAATTATAAGGACCTAGTGTATAATTTAACCTATTCTTTTAGCACATTTAGTATTTTTTGTATGTTATAATTTTCTACTTGTTATTATTACTTATTATGAAATTAGAAAATAAGAGTTGTAACCAACCTTAGGATATTTATATATGAATTTTTGTTTTTAGTTTATATTAATAAAAATAATTAATATAACTTCATATTGAGTAATACTTTAAATTAGTCCGTTTACAAAAAATATATGACAGGTGCAACTGATTTTATAAATCCTATTAATCTGTCATGGATTTTATAATATATATCATTCTGGCACGAATTCTATATAGATATATAAATAATGTAATCTGATTATTATATATCAAAGGATATCGACTGATAATATTAAAGAACAATTTATTTATTTAAGTAAATTGCCCTTTGAATAATTGGTAAAATTGATTGAGATACAACTTATAGGAAGTGAATTAGGTATAACTAATAATCCGGTGTTTTTGTGTTTTTAGCCATTGATTTTGAAATTATATATATTTTATAATTAAAATCAATTAAAATCAACGACTAAAAATAAAGAACACTAAATTCTCGATTGTACCTGATCCGTTTTCTAACTTATATCATATAAGTCATCACATTTGTTATTTTCCCTCTCTTCCTTTTCTCCTTTTTTTTTTTGACTTAGATCATATAAGTCATCGCGTTCGATTTCCGCCTTGTGCATGAAGCTCTGATCCGCGATAAATTTAAAGTTACATGTATTTATTTTTAAAAAATTAAAAGCTTTTACTAATAACTTTTAGGATATGTATTAGTTAAATCTTAACAACTAATAATATGAGATTTATTAAGAGGATAATTAACTGGATTTCTTAACCAATAATCTCAAACTCACATCATATAAACAGATAAAATCCTTGCAAGGAAAGCTCCACTCCATTTATGAAATATCAATTAATTTTTTTTAGTGAAAAATATTCAGACTAATCTTTTACGTCTTATCGAATGTTCTTTTAAGGATTTTATCCACATTCCGTCTACATACATGTGGCGCCCAACTGCCTAAGTTTCGAATTTAAAACTACACACTTAAGCAATTCAAGTCACTGCAATTAATTTCAGTTAGATTTAATTGGATTAGTGGAATTCTCGGTAATATAAGAGCTAGAAATCTGTGTTTGATGTTTAATTCAGACCCAAACCGAAAAGTTACTTGTTCGCAGCTGTGTTTACTAAAAAGGTGCAATCAACCTCATCACGTGAATCAAAACCATCCCAAGCCCGCTTCTGACCCAACAGGAAACGGCCCATCCCAGAGCCCACTAAAGCCCGATTCTCAATCACGGCCTTCAAAGCCCGCTCCAGAGCTCCAACCTCC
>JASCZI010181836.1:24578-34596 GCA_036250425.1 Stylosanthes scabra
GCCTTTCTTTCGAATCACCACCACCGGAAGCTGGTGGGCGTTGAATTATCACCACATTCTTGGTCCGGCCCCCAACCGTCATCATCTCGGCCCGAACCGCTTTCGCTCGAACCGACCGAATCGCATGCGTCAGGTCCCGGTTCAGACCGGGCCGGTCCTCGCAGCACAGCGTCGCCTTCACCAGGTTCGGTTCGCCGTCGCAGTAGCTCAGTGTTGCCTCGTCGGATTCCCCCGGAAACGGCCACGGTTCAGCTCCTGCATCGGCTTTGGACGGTTCTCTCGCCACGTCATCGGCCTCTTTCTTTAGCCGCTTCACGTGGTTTACCACTTCCGCCAGCAACGACGCCTTATCTGCCTGCACACACCGCACAAACCCTTTAATTTACCAATGTGCCCTCCTCTACCGATGCACTATCGAAAAAACAAGAGATGAAATTGAAGTTTAAAATTGTTGAGATTTCAAACCATTAATTCTTATCTTTTTATTGATTCATCTTTTTAGATTAAATTTATGATAATAAGATACACTTTATATATTTAGCTATGATTTTGAACAAAATTAAAACATAAACAAAATTGATGCCTATACAACAAGAACCAACAACAAAACCAGTTATATATATAGTAACTAATTTGATAATTGATCTTTTTGTGTGAAAAATGGTATGCTGAAATGTTATTAGCAATACTTACTTATATATATAAAATAGTTTTGAATGTTGTCAAATGATTAACTAAGTTATTGTTATTATGGTTGCTGTTAATTATGAAAATGTTGTTGGATTGATAAAGAATAAAGAATAATATAAGAAAGTAAATCAGTACGGACGGTATATGTGCGTGATACCTTGGCGGTGTTAGGGAGGAGGGAGCGAAGGGTGGAAAGATGAGCGTTGATTCGCTGCCTGCGCCTCCTCTCGGCTTCCCTGTGGCTCTTGCACGCTTCCGTTGATTTCCTACTATTATTATTATTACTATCCAGTTTGGACGATGCTGATCTGCCTGCACCGTCACATAATAGATCGGTTGCCTTGAAAGGTGCTTCAGGAACAACAAACCCAGAGGGTGATGGTGATGGTGATGATGAGTCGCGTTGGTGAGGATGGTCTAGCCAGCTCTCGAACCCGTAGAATCTGTCCCCAAAAGGAAGCATCTCTTATTATGTTCGCGAGGTATGTAATAATTTAGTAAAAATGATAAGAGGGAATATATATAGAAGGGTTGTTGCTGGTTCGTTATTAGTTTCTTTGTTTCCACTTATAAGAGAAAGAGTGAAAGAGTAGTAATGGAACAAAATGGTGTTGTGGTCAAATTATTCTAAGGACGTACGGAATAATAAGGGACAGGGACAGGGTGAACAGAGAGGGGGCAAAAGAGAGAGAGAGAGAGAGACGGGTACATATATGGAGGAGCCACTAACACTACAGGCTGCAGCTGCAACGGACAGTGTCATGAGGAAATAAACAAGAATCGAGCTAAGTAACAGTGTAGTACTAGTAATAAATGCATGGTACGCTTTGGGTTTCAGAAAGAGAGAAAACCAAAGGGAACCGAGAAGCTTGCTAGAAAAATACCTATATGGGAATGGCAGAGCAAAAAACTTTGAACTATTGGTTTTCGGTTTAAATTTCTCCATATGCCACTTGGTCAGACAATCTTATAAAAGTTTTCATATTTAGTTTATCATCCACACACACAAGTATTACTTATTTATTTTAACAGTAATTAATAAGCATCAAATAAAAAAAAAAATTGGACCACTTGAACTCTATTTTATTATCTCTTAAATATTTACCTAGTCTTTAATAGGTAATTAACTGTATTTTATTATTTCCTAAATATTTATTTAATTTAGTCTTTAATTTAAAGATCTCCTACTATTTACCGGTAATTTATAAGTTTTTTTAAGCGAATTTAACTTAGTTTAATTCTCTTAAAATTCATTAAGAACTATAAGAAAATGTTAAGCGTTTATAAAAATATTTAATTCAATATTAACCAATTATTTTTTTTATTACTAAAACTCTTAACTTCCAGCACTTCTTATTCCCTAAAGGCCTTATATGTTGACAATTTCAATTAAAAAATAATTAATGTGTCATTTTTTTTGTTCTAAATTCATGTGTCATTTACTACAAAATATGTGTATATGATTTCAAAAAATATTTTATATACTAAAAATCAATTATCTTAACAAAATAATCAACTACCAATATACTCATATTTTACATTAGAGTAATAAAATAATTGCATTTTTATATATACTTATTCATATTTTATTATGAATATAAATCTAATTTTTTTAATTATTATTATATATGGAATTTGATAATAAAATTGAATCAAGTTTTATTGTGTTACTCCTAAAGTGTTTGATAATAAATGTAATATGTAACCATTTCATATTTTAATATGCATTTCCATATACAAATAATTACATATTAATAATTAGTAAAGGATTAACAATAATTAAATTATTAGTAACTTCTATCACGAGTTTTAGACTTTCAGTTTTTTTTAATTTGACTAATTTGTTCACTTTTAAGGAATTTGATAAATTTAGTTTAGTAGTTACCTTGTATGTTTAAAAATTTGTTCTCCCAAACTTTTTTTAATTTAATAGGAAAGTTATCCTCTAAAGAAAACAAGTTTTCTCCACTTCATTGTATTTTTACTTTCTATGAAAAAGATAATAACATAAAAAAAAATTAATGTAAAAGGAAGCCGACGAAGGAAAAGTTAAAATATTCTTCCACCCTCAAAAGGAAAAAAGCTTATCTTTTAATTTGAATGTATGTAAGATTTGATTATGTTGTTAACATTTTCTACATATATTCAAGAATTAAAATTTTATTGGAAGATCAATATCAGTCAATAAAATTAGTAATTAGTATATAATATACATTGAAGTATAAAATACACACTAAATAAAATAAATTAAAATATACATATATTTTATATTTTAATATATATTATACACTAATAATTAATTTAGTAGCTGATTTTGGTGTACACCTAATCTATTGCATTTAAGAAAGTTTATATAGTGATCAAATTATACACATTAAATTTACAATCATTTATAGGTTAATTATGCATATGATTCAAAATATTGGGGAAAATATATCTTTCAAATCCAAAGAATCAATCGTTATTTCTTTTTGTTTTAAAAGGACTAGAATAAATCTAAATTAATTATAAAGAATTCTAAATTGAACGTTTATGTCTTTAATAAGTTTTAATTTTATTATTTTAGAAATTTTCAAGACAGATTAATTTTTTCTAAAGAGATTTAATTTTCTTATAAGAATAATTTTTTACTTAATCACCCTTATAATAAAATTTGTTGAAAATTATTTATCCAATGTGCATATTAAATATTTTGTTGAAAGTGATACTACAACTAATTTAGCTCACAAATAAGTTTCAAATCTTTTAAAATAATACAAATTTGTAAAACTAACCAATTTAATTTTCTATTACCTTTCGAAAATAAACTAATAAGTACAATGAAAATTGGGTGCCCGAGGCAAAAGAAGGGAATAGCAACAGGAATTGTTGGAAAGAAGGGAAGGTAAAAAGTAAAACTTACGTGACCACTGAGAGAGAGGGAAGGGGGGAAATAAATTAGTGCCTGCAACATTTGTCTACAAAGAAGGACACAGAATTGGACAGAAAATGACTTCTACACATTCTACATTCTGTTTTTCAAAAGAGAAAAAAATGGAGACATCAAAGTTGTAGCTTTTTGAATCTGTGTTGCATACTTTCTGGAATTAATTTTACTGTAGTTTTGGAAGTAAGGATTGATCTTTATGTTGGGCAGGCTACCATTAATCTAGCATTAATCACCAGTAAAAATTATTTAACTTTGGTAACTTAGATATTATTTTCTTTTGTACGTTGGATATCTAGTTTCAGCCAAATTAATTCAGATTAACTCGAAATAAACAAATTCGAATTACTTACTACTCGAATTGGTTCTTAGATATTAAAATTGATATATCATGTTATATGCATTATTTTCATCTTCAACAATAAGATAATGAAATAATTCTTAAGTTGGTTTTTGAAATTTCATACTTGTGCTAAAATAGTTTTTTAAGTTTATTTTGATTTCATTTAGTCTTTTAAATTTAGAAATCTATTTCACTTTAATCCCTAAACTAACTTTTATCACTCATATATTAATGTTATGTTGATATAGATAGACAAATACCATAATGAATACCTAAACCAATATTGTTTTATAAATAGCGCTTAAACTGATTTGAAACAATGTCATTCTAAGAGATATTTAGAATTAGAATTTAAGCAAAAATTTTCCTAAAACAATATCGTTTCAACTAAATTTGAGGCTCAACAATAAAATAACGTCATTTTAAGTATCCATTATGATAGTGATGCATCTATATTAGTATGACATTAATGTATGGTGACAAAAGTTGCCATAAGAATTAAGATGAAATATATTTTTAAATTTGGGGATTAAATAAAGTTAAAATAAACTTTATGAATCATTTTAACAAAAAAATGATACTTCAGAGATCGGATTAAGAATTAACTCTTAAGATATTAGTATATTTAATTTAAAGAAACTTTCGATTATTAGTCGATTCTTCCTCTCTTCTTTTTTAATTATGAACTGTTTATTAAAATATCTGATCCCTCCAAAGTTTCTCTTCAAACTGCCACCAATAACGTGAATTTGGGATTGACTACTAATTATTAAGATATTAAATTAGTTATTCTATATGTATTACTTTATAAATTTTAATATATATTTTATAAAAGTAATTCATTAATTGTTTTTCTATGCATATATGACATATAATTGTAAAAAAAAATGTGCTAGATTTTTATAATACCATTTAATTATTTTTATTTTTTAGATGATTATTAATAAAATAAATCAAAAATTATTTTTTTGTCGATATGATAATTCAAAATTAAAATATTTGAGTACTTTTAATATAAAAGAATAAATAAATAAATAATCAAAAGATCTGTACTATTTAGAAACGGATAAGAGATTTTAATGATTATATATTATTTGAGAAAGTGGGTTGGGATGGTTGATACTTGATAGAGATAGCCAATTAGCCAGGTAGTGGAAGGTGATGAGTGCCAATTCAATTTGTTTTTAAAAATTCCACCTAAAAAACAAAATTTGTTTTTAAATATAATGGAAAGATGAGAATATATATAATTTTTAAAATATTTTTTAAAAAAATTTGAATTGGCACTCATATATATATATATATATATAATTTTTAAAATATTTTTTATCATATATAATTTATATTTTTTCTTTTCTTATTTCTAATACTAAAATTAAAAACTTTTATTTATATTATACATATTTTATTATGTCAATTAATTTTAATTCTATTACTTTTATAAATATTTAATAAACAATAGGATAAATTAATAAATTTATGATGTTAATCCACTAGGAAATAATAATGGAAAATTTTCTAAAACAAAATATAATAAAATTTTATCTTCATTAATAAATTAAAAAGTCTTTAAATATACATTTTCAACTTTTTATTTTTTTTAATTTTGCACCAAGTTCGCCATACTGTATGGCACAAAAGTAAGTACAACCCATCGTATGACGAACTTGTTTTGGTTTTTCGAATTTCAAACCAAGTTCGCCGTATTGTGGCATACCCATTCAATTTATAACATTTTCATTTAGCATACCTTTCTCGACATAAGCTTAACATGTTACACAAACAATACTTTTTATTCCATTAACTCATGATGAGTCTTGTGATTTATGTTATCATTCCAAAAAGAAAAGAGACTCTCCTTTTCTAATAGTCTAAATCGTTCTAATGTTATTTTGATTTATTAAATTTGAATATTTGGGGCCTTTTAATCAACCTTCGATTCATAATTATAAATATTTTTTATTATGGTAGGTGATTTTAGTTGTTTCACTTGAGTTATTTTATTAAAATAAAAAATGAATTCTCGCAACATGTTAAAGATTTTATTATTTTAGTAGAGACTCAATTTGATGCAAAAGAAAAAATATCCGAAATTTCTTCTTTATAATTTTTATTCCTCAAAAAAAAATTGTTCATCAATATAGTTGTGTTGAAACTCCCCAATAAAATAGATAAGCCAAATGGAAGCATCAACACGTACATCTTAAAGGTGGCTAGAGCACTTCTTTTTAAATCCATTTTACTTATTAAATTTTGGTCATATGCCATCTACCATGTTATGTTTTTAAGAAACCGACTTCCATCAAAAGTTTTAAATTTTTAAACCCCTTTTAGAATTTTATTTAATAAATAATTTGATTATAATGACCTCAAAGATTTTGGATGTTTATGGTATGTTTCTCTTTAACAACACATATATAGGGCCGTCACAATGAGTCAAACTCGTTGGGACAGTCTCTTTATACGTCTAAATGGGCGGACTTTTGTTTTCAAACCCGAATAGTTTAAAATTCGGGCTAAACGGACTAACTCATTTAATTTTTCAATCTTTTGAAAAACATTATCACTTTTTTTTTTTAATATTTTCTCTGATTTGACTCAAAAATCCGATTTACTCATTGAAAACCTTTGTTTTCTTAAAGGTTTCTTTTGCTAAAAGTAGTATTTTTTTGCCAAAATAATTTTTTTAAGTTAAAAATGAACTTTTTATTTAATTTTTAAAAATAAAGAAATAATTAATTAAGCGAGCTAATCCGATTAACCCATCGAGCTTCTGATAAATGGGCCATACTACAAAATTGTAACTCATACATAAACCAGAGTTAAACGGGTTGGATAAATGGGTCAGGCCTAAATGGGCAAAGTCTGCCAGTTTAACTGCCCTATCCACATACCAAAATTTGATCCTAGAGCCCATAAAGGAATTTTTATTGGTTACAAAAATGTTGTCAAAGGATATATTGTTTACATTTTAGAGCAAAAAAGATTCACAATGTCTAGAATTGAAGTCTTTAGCGAACTCTTCTTCAACTTGTGCAGTGATTCCCTTGCTTCCCCAAACTCTTTCCTTGAACTTGTTGATATCCTATTTCCTCTATCGTGTCTTTGTCTGCATTCTCGACACAATACAAATTCTTTCTTGCATCCTTATATTCTAAGCATAAGCCAAATTCCTTTCAAGAAGCCACCAAGATTTCTTATTGGCGCCAAGCCATGAAGGAGGAACTAGTTGCTTTAGACTTGAACAAAACCTGGAATTTGGTTGACTTCCCACCAACAGTGAAACCCATTGGTTGCAAATAGGTATATAAAATCAAGCGGCGACTAGAAGATTCCATTACTAGATATAAGACTCGATTGCTTACAAAAGGGTTCACCCAAAATGAAGGAGTTAATTGTTTGGAGACATTTTTCCCTTGTCCTTAAGCAAACCACCATCAGACCTGTCTTTGGCCCTTGCATTAATTAAGTGATGACCAATTCACCAACTAGATGTCATTAATGCCTTCTTCCATGGAGATTTGACAATCTAGCATAATGTGCTATAATAATCTACCAAAACTTCTTTCATGTATGTGGGTATCAATAGACAATATTTGATTATAGCTTATTGATAAACCAATTTCTGATGGATTATTTTGTGCTATAATTTAGCGACTTATCACACTCAACCCACTTAAGCACTTGCAAAACGATTGAATTAATGAATTATCGTTCCTTAGAGCTTAATTTGTGAACACATGCATTTTTAGCCATATTCTGCTATGAATTCATCCATTTCCCATTCCATTAGATAGCTTGATTTGTTTGTTCAAGTATTTTAGGCCTAAATATGTTAGAATCGGAATAGAAGTGGCTAAAAAGGGCAAGAAGAGCGAAGAAATCATGAAGAAAAACTTGGAAGGCCGCTTTAAACACTAGTGCGTAAGCACAGAACTTTGGTGCGTACACACCCATCACTAAAAGCGACATGGAGCCCAAGTTCTCGCATTGGTGCGTACGCACGGAACCTTGGTGCGTACGCATCCAGGCGTGGGCAGCACTCAAAATTTGAGGGCAAAAAGGAAATTTCAAACCCAATTGGAGATCTATAAATAGGAGAGGACCTACACCATTTGGGACCATCCATTCAACACCTTGAACACCTTGGGAAACCATTCGCACCTTGGAGAAATCATTCTTTAGTTTAGGATTTCGATTTTTAGCCACACTAGCCAAACAATTTAACATTTTGATGTTTGTCTGATTAATGTTAATGTTACTGTTTCCTTTATACATCTCTCAAATATATATTTCTTGTTATTATTCATCATGTCTCTTTATTATTATGCTTGCCATGCTTTTGATGTTATGATTCTTGCAATTACGAAGTAGTCATCTTGTGCATTGGTCATGGGTTGAAGTGTGGATGATCTTAGCCATTAATCCTGACCAAATTCGGATGGAGAAGAGAAGAGATTAATGTTATTTCCGTTAATGTTAGACCCTTGCTAATAATGAGAAGGCCTTACCAATGTAAACTTGATGGGTTATTCGAATTTACTAATACCTTGGTCTTTCGGCATTAGCAAGGGATCCTATATTTTTTTTATTTTTAGAATTGTTAGTAGTGTAGCTTGTTTACTATTGCACCTATGAATTCGTCTTTGGATGTTGAGGTTGAATCCGAACCCTGACTTGCGGCCATTTGATCCTGAAATTGAAAGAACTCTTAGAGAGGAAAGGCAAGTTAGGAATTGAATTCAGTTTGAAAATAACCAACGTTCTCAAGCTGAAGAACTCGCATCTGAGAACGATTCCGTGTATTCTTCTACTTCTGAAACTGATTTTGAACTTTCTTCTTCTGAAACAGGTACTAACACAATGGGTGATAACCCTAGACTCACACTGAAATAGCTCAATGGTGTAAGTGTTGCACTTGAAAATCAACCAACCAAATACCCCGAGCTGAATGCAAATTTCGAGTTAACGTCGGGTTTGATTAATCTGCTCCCCAGATTCATGGATTACCGGGGAAAGATTCAATTAAGCACTTGAAAGATTTTGATGTAATCTGTGCCACCAGTAAAAGACTGGTGGTGATGAAGATATAGTTAAAGCCTTCACTCTTCCATTATCCTTGGAAGGAAAAGCAAAATATTGGTACCACACTCTGTTTGGCGACATCACTTTTGATTGGGCAGCATTCAAGAAAAGGTTTCTTGAGAAGTATTTTCCACCTTCTCGGACCAATGCAATCCGAAAAGAAATCTCTGGGATTACAGTTGCATGGGAAAACACTGTATGAGTACTATGAGAGGTTCTAGAAGCTACTATCCTCATGCCCCCACCATTCAATTCCAGACCTACTTTTCATTAATTACTTCTGCGGATGATTGGCAACTAGTGATAAGGCTGTGATAGATGCATCAAGCGGGGGTGCGCTAATGAACAAGACCCCAGAAGAAGCTTGGGAATTAATTGAAATAATAGCTGATGCCAATCAACATTTCAAAACAAGGGCCACCACTTTTGCTAAGGGTGTTTTCGAAGTATTGCCATCAGAATCCACGATTCTTGACAAATCCTTGGTAGATATAGCATTCATGCTAAAAGAAATCAAAGAAGAACAGACAGTCACCCCGAAACTCCTGAAACAGCAACCGAATGGTGTTAGTCAATAAGCACAATACTCAAGAGGGGGGGTGAATTGAGTATTTCAACAATAATTATAATTTTTCGCGGAAGTGTAAATATTAAAGAACTAAGAACAACACAAGTGCTTGTACTAGTATTTTTCCAAGGGACTAAGCCAATTCTTAGCCACTTTTAAGGAGCTTGTAGTTTCCAAGAGCACTTGATATAAATTAAATGACTTGAATTTAAATAACTCAAATGTTTTGGTTGGTATTTTTCCAAGGACTTAAGCCACTTCTTAAGTACTTATAAGGAGCTTTTACCTCGCAAAGACACCTGTAAAAATAAATGACGGAATTTTAAAAGATAAGGGATAGAAGTCAATACACAAGATTTATAGTGGTTCGGCGCAACTCTTGCCTACGTCCACTCTTTCTCAATCG
>JASCZI010181837.1:7342-17690 GCA_036250425.1 Stylosanthes scabra
TCTTTTAGATATCTTGCGAAATGCCCATGATCTTCTTTCACAATGTGATATAAGACTCCCTGAGGTATATCTAGATATTATTTTGTGGTTTATGCTTTTAGTTGGGTACAATTCCATATTATAGTTTGCTATTGTTAAAATTGTATACTATAAGTTAATGCATTTAAGTTTGCAAATGGTGACAGTGAAAAGAAAAGGAAAAAAGAAAAGGAAAAAAAAAAGAGAGAGGAGTTTGTAACAGGGGGATAATTATCTTTTCCAGCTAGTGTAGTACCGTCAGATATTTTATTTTACAATTTGCTCTGTGCAATGTCATGTTTATCACAGATTGAAGCTAATGGGAACTATGTCAATTTGGAACCACCATTTCTCATCCTTCTGCATCCTGCACTTGGTCCACTTTGGGAAGTCACTAGACAAAAGGTAGCACTCTTCTGTTTCCAGCTATCATCTATGTTCATTTCAAGTTTCACCTGCAAACGGGTCAAACAAAATATTAAGTGATCTTTGAGGCACATTGTCACTGTTAATGAGATTGTGTGACATGATTAATTAAGTAGGCCATGTTTGTCTCCACCTGAATGGTGGTGTAACACAGATGACATGACTTGAAAATAATTTATCACCAATTCTCTTCGTACTATTTGGATGTAGTCCGTTCTTTTTATTGGGTATTTGCTTGAAACATGACAGTCTTATGCTCTATGAAATGTACCATATTTGATCGACTGTAGAAACAATGGGATCTAATTATTTTTATTTTTTATTTTGCCTTGTTATTAGTTTTATGGTGGTTCCATAGCCAAGGGCTCTGAGCTACAAATTGAGCTTGCAGAGTTCTTTTGGAAGAATGTTCAGGTTCTTTTCTTCTCAAGTAGACCATGTTAGCTTATGTAGCTTGGAGTTTCTTAGTTGCTAGGCTGATTTTGGTCACTTTTTCCCAGCTCAATGGAAGTCTAATTGCAATAGCCGAAAACGCAATGGGCTCAATGAAGATCAATGAGAATGGTGAATCCATACTACATTACGGCCAAAGGTATTATTCCTTCTTATATTAACGAGAAATATTTGATTCGTTATTTTTATTATCTTACCTCTAGATCCAACCTTAGCTTAAGAGTATTATACATTGCAAGCATCTACAATTTTATAGACATTTATCTTGCTTAGGTGTGGAAGATGTAAATTGGAGAATGTTAAGATATTGAACAAGGGAATTGATTGGACTTGTGGTGAAAACATATACTGGAAACATGATGTACAGCGGTCTGAAGTGTTCAAAATCATACTGCATGGAAATGCTGAATTTGAGGCTACCGATGTTGTCTTACAGGTTTAAATTTTCACCTCTCCCTCCCTCTAAAATCATCTAATATTCAGGTGTTGAGCCTGAAATGTCACCCCATAAGGGAAATAAAATAACAAGGTTGTGACATGGCACATATAAACTAACAACAAACAATCCTAATTAATCTGTTTTTTGTTTTACTTTTGGACACAGGGAAATCATGTATATGAAGTTCCAGATGGCTACAAGATGAAGATCTCGCAAGGAAACTCAGGTCTCGAGCTTTATATACCTTCTTTTGCCTTTGTTCTTTAAATCTGCTAGAGTAATATAATTAGCTTTGTTATCAATTATCATAATTATTAGGAGAATGTGAATTCCTTTGTAACCCTTTACTTGAATGGTTTTTATCCTATCTAGCCATAGGTTGTTGCAAAACACCCATGCCCCTTTTACTTTTGGGACAGTAAATACTGATATAAGTTCACAAACCATGATTTGCATTAATTCAGGTTTAGCAATTCAGTTAGATCCGATTGAAGAGAGTAGAATGGAGAGTGGAAGCTGGCACTGGAACTACAAGATAGAAGGTTCTCATGTTCGCCTAGAACTAGTAGAATCATAGACTACCTACCACTAACTGCTAAAGATGCCTGCTTAAGTGAATCATGGTTCATTGCTGGTATTAGCGCTCGCCTTATAAGAATTTGGGTTTCCAAGTGAATGGTTAAACGGAAAGTTGAACCATCACTCTTTGTTGTTATAGAGTTATCTTGTAACAATATATGTGTTCATAGTCTTGTATTTATAGGATCTCTTTCTCTTCCCTCTCCCTTCCTTCCAGCTCTCCATTTCCTTTGGTTACTTACCATCTCTATGTAGCTAATATTTGTTCTTTTACTATCATGTTCAAATACTTGGCTTCCTGCTGTGTATTGCAGGTGATTGCTATCACATTCTTAAAAGGAAAAAGAAAATAACATTTATTTAATTTAATAGTATTAGTAATAATAACATTGAGTAATATTAATTCTGTACTTAGAAATTATTAATCTAGACAAAAGTGTGATTTTAATTTTAACTACACTTGTATAGGTATCTATCCACCAAAATACTTTTTTATACTAAAATCCATCATATGAAACCTTAGTAGTTTAATCGTATCAAAAATGACTATTCACGCCATTAATACAGAAGATAATTATTTTTGTTAATATACTATTAGTCTATTACATAATTAATTGCCCGTGTGAAACTATTCATGTACCTTAGTTACACTAGTTGTGAATTTGCTAATTCTGTTTGGTTGTAACTTCTAAGTTCTAATGGTGTCAAACGTGCCGCATTCTGCCGGGCTGGCCAGCATAGCCCTGCCAAAAAAGCGGACCGAGCTAGGATTTGAAGACCGCCATAATAAGTAAACTCGCCTAATTTGCCCCGTTAACTCGCAGACTTCGGCGGGGCGGGGCGAACTAGTATGTTTGACACCCTCTAATATATGAAAATGAAATTATGAACAATTAAGTCCTATTTTGATTCCAGAGATTTGTAGATTGCACCAAAATAGTTTATGAAATTTTAATTGTACTATTTTAGTTTTTGAAATTGAAAAAATTATACCAAGTTGGTCTTTAGTCTCATTTTTGCTTAATTCTAGTTAATTCCGTGAGTAAAATAGCAGCTGCCGTCAGTGTCCGACACCATATAAATCGTTTATTCATTTATGGTGCTAAATAGTCATTAAAATGATGTCATTTAATATCTAAGAAGCATAAATTGAAGGGTTATTGATGGGTTGGATAATAAATTATGTCGCTTTTAATGATGATTTAACGTCATAAGTAAAACGTCATTTCTTGTGATCCAACATGCAAGATAATTGTCATGTCATTCAAAAAATTGACAAGAATTAAATCGAAAGAGACGTCAAGGACTAATTTAATGTAATTTTTTCAGGGACCAAAATGGGACAATTGAAATTTCAGGAACTATTTTCATGCAATCCGCGAACCTCATGGAGCGAAACAGGATTTACCGATTTAAACTATGAAAGGAAGGGCCACTAAAAATAAGTAAATAACTTACGTCAAACAGCATGGCTCGGCTTAGCATGCAGTACAACAAATGGCTTGGGAAAGAAAAAGAGTTAAAAGTTTGCAACACAAGGTGCACAACGACGTTGACGGCGGACACCTCAACTGGAGTTACTGGACACTGATGCAGACGCCGGATTGCGCAACCAAGATTGATGGCGGAGCACTCTCTCTTGAGAACGACAAACTGTCTCGTAGGCGCTAGTGAAGAAAAGTCTAGCTCTGCTGCTTGTCGGAGGCGGGTCCGGTCATAGTTGGGTCAGTTATTTAGGGCCGCTGGGCCGGGATATCTGGCAAGGTCAAAAAAAAAAAAAAGAAAAAATGCATAAATCACACACGCTCTCACTCTGCCCCTCCCAACACAAGCCCTCAACTCAGTCCCCTCGCTCAGCCACCACCGCCGGCCAACCACTCACTCAGTCCAACTCCTTTCTTGATGATGAACATTTACAAATGTTGAGTATACGATGCTGAGCATCACGAAATCACGCCCCCTTAACCCTCTCTCTCGCTTCATCTCTCTCCTCACAGCACCACACTCATTCTCCACCTCACCCTCCGCCCCTTCCAAAACCCCACTCCAGACCCAATTCGACACTTGGATCAACCATCTCAAACCGGGCTTCACCCCTTCCGACGTCCACCGGGCCCTTCAAGCCCAGTCAGACCCAGACCTTTCCCTCGACATCTTCCGCTGGACCGCCCAACAACGCAACTACACCCACACTTACCTCACCTACCTCACTCTCCTCAAACAACTCATCGCCGGCCGCCGCTACCGCCACGCCGAAACCCTAATCCACGAGGTCATTGCCGGCGCCTGTGACCCCTCCCTCGACCTCTACAACACCATCATCCGCTTCTGCTGCGGCCGTAAGTTTCTCTTCAGCCTCGCCTTCGATGTCTATAAGAAGATGCTCAGGTCAGAAGATTCCAGACCCACTCTCGAAACCTATTCCCTTTTGTTCAGTTCACTTCTTAGAAGGTTCAATAAGCTCAATGTTTGTTATATTTACTTGCATTCTGTGAGGTCCTTGACTAAGCAAATGAAGGCTAGTGGTGTTATTCCTGATACTTATGTCCTCAACATGATAATTAAGGCTTATTCTAAGTGTTTGGAGCTTGATGAGGCCATTAAGGTCTTTCGCGAAATGGGCTTGTATGGTTGTGAGCCGAATGCTTATAGTTATGGATATATTGCAAAAGGTTTGTGTGAGAAGGGTAGGGTGAATCAGGGGTTTAAGTTCTTTCAGGAGATGAGGGGTAAGGATTTCGTGCCCACTGCGAGTACTTATGTGGTAATAGTTTGCAGTCTTGCCATGGAACGGAGCTTTGAGGATGCCGTCGACGTTCTGTTTGATATGTTGGAGAACTCTAAGTCCCCTGATCACTTGACTTATAAGACTGTCCTGGAGGGATTGTGTCGTGAGGGGAGATCCGGCGGGGCTTTTGATCTGCTTGACGAGTGTAGGAAGAGGGATGTTAACATGAATGAAAAGATGTACAAGGCTTTGTTTAGAGAATTGCACTGTATTTGCAGGGAGGGGGGGTAGACTCTGTTTACTGTTCGCTTTAGATTAGTGTGAATGGAGGGAACCTGAATATTGTTAGCTCTCCGGTAGCTCTGGCGATGATGATATTGCAGAAGGTGTCACTTATGACAAGAGTATGATCATGTTATGTGCACTGCAGCTTATAGGCTCACATAATTGCTTACCCCCTGTTGAGGCAAATAATGACATGTAATTCGAATCCATGTTCTTGCTTCATAGGTTTCTTGTATGTACATTTCCGGATAATAATCTTATGATACCATAGAACGGATTCTATCAAGTTCATCACATTCATCTTATTGGTTTTGTTTCATAAACTCATCTGGGATATAGCTTAGAAGTTGAATCTTGTCTTTTGCTACATCAGATCCAAAGTTGTATATTGTATTTAAAATCCCAATAAAACACAGAATTACAAGCGTAATAATTTCAGATCCCTCCTTTTTTGTATTTTTTTTATCTTACATTTACATAATGTAGATCTCCTTTGTAGTAGTCAATATATGCCTTTTAAGTTTTAACTATTATTGGGCCTGAATTCCTTTTTGTTAGTATGATTTTGAAATAGCTATAGACTGCAACTTCCAAAACATGTATAACGACAACAGTTATTTACTTTGCTACTATGAGAGGGGGAAAATATCCAAGTCATAAATTAAGGGACATCTCAAATTGGTTTTTATTTTACAGAACAGTGCTGTTTTAAGTGAATTGAACAACATATCATGAATCATGACATTAACACACCCTGCTTTTGTTAAGTACTTAAGTTGTTATCACAGAGAATGATGAGGTTGTGAGCAGCATCTATTCAGCAAGCGAAGCAATGCATCAGCCTTTCGTCGAGCTCTCAACGAACCATGAGCAGCCAAGCTCTGAAGAGAAGGAATGCTCCTCGGATTCACTAACAGACGCCTTGCTACAACCTCGCCTTCTTCTTTGCACAACCCCAGAAGAAGTGTTATTGAGTTTTCCTTCCCTGTGGCTGATCCAAACCTCAGAAGCTCAATAAGGATGGAAATCAATGCTCTGCTGTTCCTTATCTCTTGTAGCCCTTGAGAACAACCAAGAAGAGAAGCAAGCACCGCCAATGCATCATCGGTGATACCAGCCTTATCATCCATCAGCATGTGAATGAGCACAGAAACTGCCCCTGCATTCACAATTGTCGCCTTGTTACTGTTGTAAACAGCGAGATTGAAAAGTGCAGTAGCAGCATCTCTTTTTCCTATAGGAGTGCCTTCTTTCAAGAGCTTAACTAATGCCTTTATGGCTCTTGGATGAGCTCCAATTGTTACTTTGCTGTCATCTATCATAGTCAAGCTGAATATTGCTGCTGCCGCATTTTCTCTTGCCTCCATTGTCTTCCCAGATTCAAGTACTTCTATAATGTTTTCCATTGCTCCCTTGGCTGCCATTATCAAAACCTTGTTGTTGTCAAAGATGGAGAGGTTTAACAGAGCTGTCACCGCTTGTTCCTGGATTCTTGGATCATTGGAAGTTAGTAGCGTAACTAGGAATGGAATAGCCCCGGCCTCAGCTATAATTCTTTGACTGTCGATGCTGCATTTTGCCAGCAACCGGAGTTTATATGCTGCTTTCCTTTGGGTGTCGGCCGAGCCAGTTGCCAGTTTTCCAACTAAAAACTCTGCTGTCATTTTGATCTCATCTAAAGATGTTTTGTTTGCAGAAGCATGATCGGCAGCATTCACATTGAAGTTCCTCTGGCTGCTGTTTACCTCCAAAACAGAGGAATTAGGCTCCTTCACTGAGAGCTTGTTTTCATAACACCATTGCTGGATAAGACTCTTCAATGCGTAGTTTGGTACTAGAGCAGTGTGAATTAATCTTTGTCCACTTTTGGGGCAAGTGTGATGCCCGGAGTTTATCCACCGTGCTATCGAAGTTCGATCATAGCTGTGGCCGGAAGATACAATCACAGGGTCCCTCATTAGCTCAAGCGAAATTGGGCAACGAAATTCATCACGAATATTTAGGGTCATGGACTTAGAACTTGCTGAACAAAAATCATGAATTTTGATATGTTGAAATTCGGACAGTGGCTGGAACTCTCCTTCATTTCTTCCATTCTCTACATCCCTGAATATCAATGATTTGGAATATGAAACCAGAAATAACAGATTCTTGATATCAGACACTTCCATTAGTCCTCCTGTGCCAGCCTGATTCCGAGCTTCAGCCTCTAGTTTCGATATTTCCATATCATAATCCGGTGCGGTTTTCAAACCAATGTTGCTTAACATTTCTGCCACTTTTCCAACATCAACAAAGTTCTTGTTTTGTAAATTGTTGTTGGTCATCACATCTAGAAGCCGGTCTCTTTGTTGAAGATCGCGAGGATCGATGAACAACTCGACCCTCTTGGCTTGTTTGTGGAGAAGCTCCACTTGTTCTTGTGTATCTCTTGTGATGCTAAGCAAACTCAGGGGAAGGGTGTCAAGGGAATTTGCCATATCCTTTGCCAACAAGTAAAATTGGTTGGATATGAACTCTAACTGTATTAGACTCCACAGACAGCTGCCATCCTTGCATTCTTTAATCAAATGCTTCGATTTTGTAATCAAAGACAAGATCTCACTGAATGACATGATTGAAGATGGAGGGATTGAACAGCATGTTAATTGAATCTCTTCAAGCATAGAAGAGAGAAGCTTGATCCTCCTTATCACGGATGAAACATTCCTTGCATGAACAAAGTGAGACTTCTCCATGGAACTAACTTCATTGGAAATGTTAACCAATGAATCTAGCAGAGACTTAGTGGAACCATCCATTGGCATTGTAGCTGTTACATTATGATCAAGACTTTTTGTGCATTCTTATAGTGAATTAAATTGACTTACCCTTGGATTATTTCCAAGTTTGGCACGACATCCTCCAACCGAGCAGGCCAAGGACTAATCCACCACAGATCTAACTCTATTTAAGGTTCTGTTGTTAGGGCAGGCGGATTTGAATGTTGCACATTTGTTTATACAGCTCCATTTAAGGTTCTGTTGCTAGCCAGTAGGTTGTTGTCTATACAAGGCAGACGGATTCAAATCTCGCACATTTGTTTATGCGGACAAGTTAGCTAATACTCTCAACTAACTCATTTATTTTTCAATATTATTTTATGTTAAAGGTTAACACATACTATTTGTCATGAATCATGACAAGATCTTGACCCTTTCCATGTGTGATTGGCGCTTAGGACAAGAAGCATAATGAAAAATAATATCAAGTTTGATGCCATTTGGAGAATTTTCCTGGCCTGCAAGATTATTATATACTTATAGTATAGGTAAAAGTTTTCTTTTTAACCCTAATATCTAATCAGATGTTATTATATAAACAAAAAATAATTATCTTCGATGCTTACTATCTCAAAATGAAATTACTTTTATGCACGTTGCAACAATTGACCTAACGTGTGTAAAATAGTCTTGTAATGCTTAAAAATTAGAATATATACCCAAATCGGTTTCCAAAGAATTTTGAAGTGGACATTTTAGTCCCCAATAAAATTAATTATCATATTAGTACCCAACGTTAGTAGACGTTAGATATTTTGGTCCCTAACAAAATTAATTACCAAATTAGTCTTTGACGTTAATGGACGTCAGAAACTTTTGTTCTTCTTTCATCTTCTTCGTCAACCATTAATGATCCGATTCGATGTGACATGTTTGATGACACTGGACAAAACTTTAGAGGAACCAAGCAGCTTCACGTGCTACGTCGATCAGACCGTTAATGGTTGATAGAAAAGATGAAGGAAGGACTAAAGTGTCTAACATCCACTAACGTTAGGGACTAATCTGGTAATTAATTATTAGAAACTAAAATGTCTGACGTCTACTAACATTAGGGACTAATCTGATAATTAATTTTTTTAAGAGACCAAAATGTCAATTATAAAATTCCTTGAGTACTAATTTGACATATATTCTAAAAATTAATATAATCATATTAGGTGTATATAAAAGATTGGTCACTGAGCATTTACTATGTATTGAAATATATATTTGACATCTGTTAACATTTTTTTCTATATTATACTACTCTAAATAAATTTGATTGTTTAGTTAGAAAAATATATAAATCAATATATATAAATAGAAATAATACACCAAATATTTTTGCTAGCAGTATAAAAATAAGGTTATTACTAATTAATTGTATATGCAAATTATTCTTGGCACAACTTCTTTCTCTCTTTTTTTTTTTTTTTATAAATATTAATTATTGAGGATGACTCCTTAAAACCCAAAACGGCTGTTTCTGAATCTTCCTTCATATCTTGCTTTCATTTTTTTTTAAATAAAAAAAAAAAAAGAAAAATGGATATCTTGTCTTTTATGCAAGTTCCATTGCAGCCTTCAAGATACCCTTTGTTAAGTTCCTTATTAAATAGACGCCCAAAAAAAAAAAAAAAAATCCTTATTAAATATCATTGAGTTATATACACAAAATTCACACCTAAGTAACCATGGACATCATTTTTATTCATAAATGCTCGCTCATTCCTTCTTATTTTCCCTTTTTCAATTCAAATAAAAAGTTTAAAATTAAGAATACATGCTTAAAATTGTTATTAAATCAAGTATAAAATATGCTATTTTTTTGTCTAGTATAAAATATTCTCTAAGAATATGAAAATATTTCACAAAGAGAATACATCTTTCTTAGTATAAGGTCACACGCCCAGTTAATAAATGAAGCAAAAGTGCCAAAAAAATAAAAAATAAAAAAAAAATAAAAATAAAAAACCTAACAAAACAAACAAAGGATTATTGATCGGTTTTGACTTTTGAGTTTAGCTAGTAAGAATCAATCAATAGAAAAGAAGCATAGTATATAAGTAAAAATTGATCATCTGAAATAGTAATGATCATCTGAAATAGTAAAAAATTGATTATTTAAAATAATAGAAAATAGATAATTTAAAATTATAAAAAACAGATAATCCAAAATAACAAGAGAATATATAATAAAAATAGTAGAACTAGCTTGATGATAATAATAAATGAAATTATTGGTTAAAAAATATCAATAACCAATACTTTCTTAAAAAAAAAAACTCAAATACACTAACAAAATTTATATATTGACTAAAAATATTGGAAAAAAAATGTGCCAGTCCTTGAACTTTTCTCACAAAATAATATTGTGCACTATTTGTATAGCAAAGAAAATATTTTGGATATCATTTGAATATAATTTTCACACTTCCAAAAAAATAAAAATAAAAAAGGAGAGAGAAAAAAACTTAAATAAAGTGGATCCAAATTGCATCTAAACTCCAAAGAATGACACTTAAATTATGGGGAGCAAAACGGTAAGGGAAAAAGTAAATACAAAAGAAAAAAGAAAAAGGAAAAAGGAAAAAAAAAAAAAAAAAAAAAAAAGAA
>JASCZI010181837.1:17778-33445 GCA_036250425.1 Stylosanthes scabra
AATCTTCATTCCACCAAGCATAAGAGGTGACATTGGTTCATTTTTGTTCTTCCTTTTTATAATGACCATTCCCACACCAAATTAAAAGGTTGAAGTTACCTTCTTTGTCCTCTTCTTCACCTTTCTTTGTCCTCTTTTTCCATGATCTGGTGTCCTCTTTTTCCATGATCTCTTGTACTTAAAATAAGTTTTGAAATAATGAAATGTAATAGCTATATGACTTCAAATGTTTATATACGGGAAAAGAAATCACACTTGACAAAAACAAAAATTTTTTTTTATCATTCAAAATAATTTTTAATGTATTTGTCGTTAATTTATTAAGGTAAAAAAATTAAAATTTATACTAATAATAATTTTAACATATATGTTATCATAATTAAGCTATATATATATATGAGATACAGTTTAAGTTCTATTTATTTTTATTTTTATTCCTTTAACTTTCTCTGTAGCAAAATATGCATGATACATGTTTTAATGTAGTTAAATTTGACATGCATGCATAATGCGTTGATCTGTTTCCATATGTTTCACCTTAAACAATATGTCAATTGATGTCCCAGTGGTAGGCTCAAACAACGAAATATCAATTGGTTTCTACTTGAAGAATCGCAGTGACTCAGTTGAATCTGAGAAAATTTTTTCCACTATACACAAGTGAATGATTGTTGTTAAAATTCGTCTAATCGAGTTACAAGAGACAAAATGACCTTTGTCTTATAAAATGCAGCAAAAGAAAAAATGTATAATTCAAATAAAACACCAACAATTATCCTAGTTCGGCTATTTCCACCGCAGTCTATATTCGATTTCCACCACAACCATGGTGGAATTCCACTATAATTTCATGAATTACAAATACCAATTCAAAGGTAATTATATTGCCTTAACTAAGGACTTTAATCCTAAACTAACCTAGC
Source organism: Stylosanthes scabra (assembly GCA_036250425.1). NCBI lineage: Eukaryota > Viridiplantae > Streptophyta > Magnoliopsida > Fabales > Fabaceae > Stylosanthes > Stylosanthes scabra. The sequence continues at coordinate 18,702 of JASCZI010181837.1, forward strand.
TTAGTAATCAATATGAGTGTTATCCTAACTCACAAGGAAAACTTCTTAGGCTCATGACACAAAACAGAAACTATTTTAAAACTTAGAATCAATTTTCAGAAATGGCTATTACTCAAAACATACTTTCTTACCTTTTCTCTTATGGTTTTTTCTGATTCTTCACTTAATGTCTTTTACCACCATGAAAACAAGAAAGCTAAGTTTAGTAAAGCAATATAAAACATTCAAATCATTCAAGGAGAAGATAATAAAATTCTGATTTTGGATGTTCTGAAAATATGAATGAAATACTCTCTCAAATGTGATTTTTTACCTTGCGCTTCTCTTGGCTCAAAGTCCCTTTATATATGTGCTTTGAGTTCCAAGACAAGATACTTTATCCAATTAGAATTTGAGCAAATCTCCATTGATTGAGCAATTCCGAAATTGGAGCAGAGTAGTGGCCAAAGATGGAGTCTCAATTTTGCAATGCAAGAATGCATTCTGCAGCAGTAGGATAGTAGGGAATGAGGCCTTGCTGTGCTTGTTTGCTTTTTCACAAGATGAATTGCCCTTGTTGTACTTGACAAATCTCAGTCCTTCATTGCATTCTTAGGCGCAAAGTTTTAATCTTCTACCCTTTATTTTAATTGTGTGCTTAATCCTCAAATATTTGATGAAAATGTTATGATTTCTTTCCCTCCAATGTGCCAAATAATAAGCTTTCATTGTCTCCAAACATTGCTGTGAAATTTCTGCACAATGAAACACAACAATCCAGCAAATGGTGGCAGCAATATGGATCACTAAGATTGGACCTTACAAACAATTCAATAACAGCACCAATAATGGGCTTTTGACCTACAAACATAGCACAACAAATCAAACACACTTTGGACTTTATCAACTCAACCAAACAATGTTTTTGTCATCACCAATAACCAAATTGTTTCCTAGACTCAACAATGTTTCCCTTGATGACAAAACATTGAACAGAATAATTTAAAAACATGGTTTGGGAAAGATTTATTTTCAAAATCACGGGGTTGAGAAATAAATACTTCCCTATCAATGATTCCATTGAGAAATGCACACTTCACATCCATTTGGAACAACTTAAATCCTTTATGGGCAGCATAGGCTAGCAATAATCTAATGGCTTCCATCCTAGCTACAGGGGCAAATGACTCATCATAGTCAATTCCTTCTTCTTAATCAAACCCTTAAGCTACTAAGCCTTACTTTGTTCCTCACAATGCTTCCATCTTCACCCAACTTGTTTCTAAAAATTCATCTTGTTCTGGTAACCTTCTTTCCACTTTCATAAGGTACCAATGTCCAAACTTGATTCTTTTCAAATTGTTGGAGCTATTCTTCCATAGCATTCACCCAAGATGGGTCAGTCAATGTTTCTCTCATATTTTGAGGCTCAATTTGAGAAATAAAACAAAAATTGCTTGATTCTCTTCTTCTAAGAGAAGCTCTTGTTGCGATCTTTTGATATGGATCACCAATAATGAATTTCTAGGGATAATCCTTCTAAGATTTTCACTCTCTTGGCTTGGATTGCTTGGGGCTGCTTCAGTTTCTGTTTATCTTTGGTTCAAGTTGCACTCAGCTCCAGAATCTACTGTAGTTGAAGGAGATAAAACAGAAGTGTCTCCTATCGCGCCATTAGATATTGCAGATTATGGTATAATTTGCTGAGGTTCTGGGCTTCCTTGGTTATGACTCACACTTGGTTCTGCTTCAGAATCTGTTTCATCTTCCACACGAACACTAGGCAAAACATTAGTATTACAAAATATAACATGTATGGTTTTCTCAATGGACCTAGTCTCTTTGTGAAAAACCTATATCTCTTGCTAGTTGTTGAATAACCAACAAAAACACATTCAATGCTTTTTTAATTAAATTTTTCCAAGTTTTCTTTAGTATTCAATACAAAACATTTGCATCCAAAAACATGAAAGTATTTTAGATTTAGAGGAGTTCCCTTCCATAGCTCATAAGGAGTTTTCTTTAAAAACTTTTTAACGATGGTTCTATTCAAAACATAGCATGTTGTGTTTACTACTTCATCCCATAAATTTTTTGGCAAGTCATATTCACACAACATTGCTCTTGCCATCTCAATCAAACTTCTATTTCTTCTTTCAATCACGCTATTTTTCTGTAGTGTTCTTGGACAAGAGAAGTTAATATCATGCTCATCACAAAATGACTCAAATTAAACATTTTCAAATTCTTTTCCATGATTACTCCTAATTAAAACCACTTTTAAATCCTTTTTTACTTTCCTTCAGATAAAGTGTACACCACTATGTGGATTCCATGTTGGCCAAAATTTTTTTGTTAACTACTCTTTGAAATTGTGTTCTCCCCTTTTTTCATAAGGATTGCTCCCTCTGAATTATAGCTGAGAAACATAGGGATACACAATATATTGACAACTTTACAAGCACCTAAAATATATGAGTTTCAAGGTAAAATCTTGTATGTTATTAATCAAAGCACTAATCTCTTAACTCAAACAAATCATAGCATTTGATCACATTTGTAACTAGAATAATCAAAGTAATTAGCACATGATCAGAGTATGAAACAACTAAACAATAAGAGATTATAACGGTGCTTAAAAATAAAAACAATAGTAGTAGCAAATATGATCAAAGTTCATCCAACTAAACACTACTAACTACAAAGAGCTACTTGAGTTAGTCTCAATTTCAATTTCAATATTTCTCCCAGTTTTGGCATCAAGGTGGGTGAGAAAATATGGATCAAAAACTTGCAAAAGAAAGGTTAGAGTCTTATGAAAGTCATAACAATAGCTGCATAAGAGAGATAATCACTCAAAATTATTAGGCATCAAAGTTGTTTTGAAATTCATCCTCCATGGATTTTTCCGCTTCTTCTTCCTTTGCTTCTTCTCTTCTTCCAAAGCTCATCTTTCGGTCCTAAGGTCTCATTTCACAATTTTTTTCATTGCACCATCCCTTTTTAGATATGAGTTTTTTTCCTCATAGGATTCATCAACAAAAACAACATCAAAACTCAGAGAATTTAGCCAAAATTATGTCATAAGGAAGTGCAACATTTTTATTTTTATTTTTATTTTTTTTGAAAAAAAAATGCATGTGATGCATCATCAAGTAATCAAATGAAATACCACATTTCATGCATGATTAAAGAAAATAGCAATGTGAAAGAAGTGTGTGTGAAGTGATGTATGCTTTGATTTCAAAAGCTATGACCAATCAATGAAACATGTTGCAGTTAATATAAAGAATGAAAAACCAACTGTTGCATCTTGTAATTGTTTTGAAACTTTTGAAAATCAATTGAAAAAGCACATTGTTTCAAAGAGCAACAAAAACTGCTTTCAACACCACCTATATATGCCAACTATTATTTAAAATCATAAAAAGACAAATGCAGGATATACACATGATTTTAAAAACAAAATAGATAAAAATCAATATTCATAGGTAGAAACTCATAAATCCTAAAGGAATATTCCCTTTCTGAGACCATTGTATGTAAATAAATTAGACTTGGGCCACACACATTCTTCATATTTGGAAATGAGAACCACTCATCATCTGCCTAAAATAATCTCCTTGCGATTTATGAGACAAAACCTCAAAACATAATGTTAGAAACATCTAAGTAGCAGAATCAAAACTGACTATGTACAAACATGTTCTTAATTAACAAAAACTGTTCTCAACTAATTATCAATGAAAATATTAGCCAAATAATCCTCAAATATGACAAATTAACAAGCAATTGTGCCCTTTTGAAAATGTTCTCTAATAAAGTGATATTTAAATTCAATGTGCTTAGTTCTAGAGTGCAAAACAGAATTTTCAAAAATTTTAATGGCACTCATGTCATCACACATTAAAAATATGTTCTTGGCTTTTAACTAAAAATCTGTTAGCTATATTTCCAACCAAATTAAATGAGAATAGGAAAAAGAAAACATCAAATACTCATTCTATGCATTTATATTTAAACATTCATCTACTTTCCATGTTGTAATGATTTTACCCTTCGCATCATTGCTGAAGGTCACAAATCTACAAAATACTAAACAAATTCTAGGTATCCAAATCCATTTGGATCATTTGATGTTAATTCTCCTTGGTTGTCCAAGGGCATTGAAATCACTCTCAATCTTATACACTTGGTTACTAACTCTTTTCTCAACAATAAAACATTGAGGAGGGATGTGACCTTGCCTATTGCAATTAAACAATGATTTCCTTTAGTTTTCTTTCTATAAAAAAATTTGGTGGTTACTGGTTCTTAGTGTTGGAAGCTGATGCACTAGCTTTTACAAACTTAGTTCTAGCACTATAACTGATCTCACTCTTCATGGATGTTGGTATTTGGTAGCTCAGTAATTTATCTAAGTTATTGGAGCTGTTTGTAAATTGTTCTAAATCCTGTTTCAAACCCTCAATCACTCCACAAAGTCTTTCATTTTCAGCTATGAGATCTATTGAAGCTGAAATTGATTGCTTGCCTTTAAACTTAGCAATTTCAGATTTCAAAAATCTATTTTCTTCTAACAAATCAGCAGCACCCTCAGTTTCTTTCAATTTTTCCTCTCATTTTTCAAAGCAACAATTTCAGATTTACACTTGTTATATTTCTCAAAAAGCTTAGTGGATCGTGCAGTTAAATCATCAATAACAACTTGTAAATCATCATAGAGAGTTCATTGAATGCTACCTCATTTAATACCTCATTGCTGGTCATGAAGCACGTATGGGCTTCTTGATCTTGTTCATCATCAGAATCGATATCATTCTCCAAATCTTTCCAAGAGGATAACAACACCTTCTTCTTGCTTTTCTTGCCATTTTCTTCCTTCTTTAGCTTTGGGCAATCAGCCTTGTAGTGTCCAGGTTCCTTGCAATGATGACAAATGATCTTGCTTAAGTCCTTTTTGAAACTTGAACTTGAGCTCTTTCCTTTTCCTCTTAACTTCATGATTTTCCTCAGCCTCTTAGCAAAAAGAACCATCTCTTCATCTGAGTCTTCACCACTGGCTTCATCTTTGGACTTTCTGACTTTGGTCTTGAAGGCCACACCTTTCTTCTTGCTGTCTTGTTTCTTGTTGCTTGCTGACTCATAGGCTAGAAGCTTCCTTCTTAATTCATCATAGGTCATCTTGTCTAGGTCATTTCCTTCAAGGATGGTTGTTGCTTTGGATTCCCACTGTTTAGTGAGACTTCTTAGTATTTTCCTCACAAGAGTATTCTCAGAGTTGTACATTCCAATACCATCAAGATCATTGATGATGATTGAGAATCTCCCAAACATTTCATCAATAGTCTCATCTTCCTTCATGCTGAACATCTCATATTCTGTCCTAAGCATATCTATTCTTGTTTCCCTCACTTGTTTTGTTCCCTCATAGGTAACCTGAAGTTTGTCCCAAATTTCTTTAGCTGTTTTGCATCTAGAAACCTTCCTGAATTTCTCAGGTGAGATGGCACAGTGCTTCATGTTGACTGCCTTGTCATTGAGTTCGACTGTCTTTCTATCATCTTCAATCCACTCTTTTTCTTCTTGGGGAACTACATTTCCTTTGGTATTTGCCTTTGAAGGAATGATAGGGACATTCTAGACTACTTTCCACATTCTGTAGTCGATGGCTTGTATGAATATCTTCATTCTTTTTTGTAGTAGGGATATTTCTTCCCAATGAACAATGGAGGCCTGTTGCTAGACTGTCATTCAGATAAGTTGTAATTTACCAAGTTGGTTGCAATTCGGGTTCTCATGTTGGACAAAAGGATCTTTGCTCTAATTTTTCAAACTTGTTTCTTAAGACCTAGCTTTGATACCAATTGAAGATTTTTATCTAGAGAAGGGGGGTTGAATCTGGACCACTCACTTTTTCTGGCCAAGTAGGCAAAGTCAAAATGCTTGCTGTAAAGAAACGTCTAGTCGAGTTGCAGGAGACAAAATGAGTTTTGTCTCATAACGCACAGCAGAATAAGAAATGCAGAACTCAAACATAACACCAGTAAGTATCTTGGTTCGGCTACCTCTACTGCAGCCTACATCCAGTCTCCACCACAACCATGGTGGAATTCCACTAATTTAAATGAAGTTACAAACACCAATTCAAAGAAATTACATTTTGCCTTAACCGAGGACTTTCAACCTAAGCTAACCTAGCTTAGTAATCAACATGAGTGTTATCCCAACTCACAGGGGAACTTCTCAGGCTCATGACACAAAACAGAAACTATTCTAGACCTTAGAATCAATTTCCAATGGTTTTTTCTCAAATCTATTACTCTTGTCTTTTCACTCAATGACTTTTGCCGATTTCTCACTTAATGCATTTTCTCACCATGAAACAAGAATGATAAACTAGAAAAGCATAATATTCAATAAAGCTCTTTGAAGGAGAGACCTATTGCTGGAAATGCAATGGTAATACTCAGTTGTTGTGCTTTTTCTCTCTGCTGAATGTCCCTTTTATATAGGTGCATTGCCTCCAAAAGAACAAAGCATTCTTAAATAAAATTTGATCAAATCAACATGGTTGGAGCAAATCTGATTCTGCAGCAGCTAGTGGTTGTGCATGGCTCTGCCAACTTGCAAAACGCTCACTGCGACAATGGTGGTAGCGGGGATGTGTTGTGCAACCTTGCACACTGCTCTGTCCTTGCTTGTCCTTGTTGTCCTAGCTTGAATCTCAACCTTTCATTTGTGCTTTGGCTCCAAGTTTTAATCTTGCTCCTTTAGATTAAGATGATGTTGACGTTGTACTGCCCTTTGTGCTTCTTGTGAATAAAAACTAGGTTTTCCTTCTTCTTTAGTGCAGAACCCGAAATCCTTCCATTTTTGTTTCACAAACTAGCACCTTTATCCTGCTCTCATTCAAGTAAATGGGCTGCAATAACTTAAATATGGGCCTCCACAAATAACACACACATCAAATAATTTTTAGACTTTCTCAACCCAACCAAATTAATGTTTTGTTATCACACAAAAATATTATTGTTTCTCAAATTCAACACTACTTCCTAACATCAACTTTTAATTTATATAAATTAGTCATAAATTGGTTTTCACTAGTTTAGAATTTTAAATAAATTAGTTCTCATCAATAAACCAAAAGGAGAAACTAGTGACTGTAATTTTTAGAAAGTAACAAACAAGTTCTTAATTTTTTTCCCCAAAAATTTATATAATTAGAAAATTATATCTGCTTAAATTGAAAAGATAATATACCAAGTTATAATTTATATCATTTCACTTATTATGGACATTTTTGTTTACTATATATACTAAAATATTGGGGACCTATTTGTCATGCTCTTAAAATTTATAATTAGTAGCCTAATATTAATTCAATGTATTTCTACTTTTGACAAATTGAGACCTTATATTTTTTTAGTATTAAACAGGATATACAAAACTTATGTATAGCTTATTTAATGGTAATGCTATACATATATTTATTTTACCAACCAAGTTCAACTACGTATTCCTAATTCAGTGTAAGCGTGAAAACACGTGCACTCCATCTTCACCTTCATGCAGTTGTTATTTTTCTCCTCCTCCTCCTCTTTTTTCTCATCTTCTTCTGTTCATTGTGATGTTGTGGATTTTTCTGAAAAACAAAACCGGACCTCCCTATTTTTCCTTTCTCTTCTTCCTCATCTTCTTCTGTTTATTGTTGTGTCGTGGATTTTCATGAAAAATATAATCGGATTTCTAAAACAAACAAAGTGGGTTTTTATGAAAAATAGAATTGAAGGAAGAGGGCAAGAAGAATAAGACAACGAAACAGAGTCTGAACCGAATTTTATATGAAGAACGAAGTACATTTCATTGAAAACAAAATACATTTCTTTTCTTCTTCTTCTTTTTCCTCCTCATCATCCTCCTTCTCTTCCTCTTCATCTTCCTTTTTCTTCTTCTCTGCGTTCCTCCTCATCCTCCTTCTCTTTTGTGCTATATTTCTTTTATCCTTTTCCAATTTTAATTCTATGATCCTCCTCCTCCTCTTCCTCCTCCATCGTCATCACAAGAAGCAACAGAAGGAGTTGACGGAGAAGGAGAAGAATAATGATGAGAAGGAAGAGGAAGAAAAAGAAGAAAATGCAGAAACGTAAAAACGTAAAAAGCGCATGAAATTGTTAAACTTGATTGGATTTGATTGCTAAAAATGCTTGGTTTTCTAAAATTTTTCTTATTATTATTAATAATAATAATAATAATAATTGTTTTAAACATTATATAAATTTAGGTCCAAACGGCAAACCTAATTTTACTTGCATATAAACACAGTCTAAAATGGACATAGTTTAGTAATGAAACGAGATGAATAACTAACTACAAGTAAGATTACAATAATTGGCATTCTTAATTCAATAATAAGACAAATGAGTTTATATAATATGTAAAAAGAAAATCCTAACAGTATAACAAGTAGAAAGGGAGACCAGAAAAAAGAAAAAAAGAAGGTCTAAATATCCATGACCATGACATAGAAAAAGCATTAAACAACACAAACAATAACTTGATTATTCTTGGCTCCACTTATGCTGTTGTTGCCGATGCCCAGTTACTTCCAAAAGTACCCATTTTGATTCCATCAGTTCCCTTCTTCTGAGTTGTGACCAGTGACCATACCTTTCTCTCTGCCAAGGAATATCATTTTTATTTTATTTTTTCATTCCATATTCATAATTTTCTTTGATTCAATCAATCAAAATATCCTATCTTTATTGATGAACTATCATGTCTGACTTGAAAACTGCCCACACATATCACCCATTGTCCGCATAATAAATCAATTATCTGGACCTACCTCCTCCAATTTGTATGAATGTGATCATAAACAAGAACATTCCAGATTAACCATAAACCACAAAATTACAAATGCACTATGTATTTATTTCATGTGGAAATTAAAAATCAATACCTTCAATTTCTTTTCTCTCTTTACTTGCTACTATTTAAAAATGCTTTTATGAAAAAACACGAGAAATAAGGAGAAAATATATAAAAGATAAAGAAATCATTAAGGTGGATATAGTAAGAGTAATTTTATGCATATAGTCAAATTTTACTAATCATTTTCAAAGAAAGAAAGAAGAAAATATAGTATGGGATAGTATGAATAAACTAATAAAAAGACAAGAGCTAGCAGTAGTGTCCCATGGAGGACCCAAGCAAACCTGGTGCTAGCTTCTTCTTTATAGCACTTATCATTCAACAGCTTAGCTCATATACAGCCATGGGTGATGACACATAACACCTCTTAAAATCGACCACCTGGAAAGAGATCATCTTAATTACTTTGACCAAATTTTTAGCCATGACTTTACAATTCTAAAACTTATAATTAAATATTTTTATTCAATGAAAATTTATAATTAAAATTTTACTTTTATTATGTTCTATAAAAAACACAATAATTCCATAACGTTTTTGGTATATAAAAGGTGTTATCGGCACGCACTAAAACTTAATCGCCAAATGAATTATTATGATTTTTTATTTAATTTAGCAAAATTCCTTCTAAGTGATGGATTTCTTTTAATAGCATTGTTAATCCATTTGTCTATTTAAATAAGTAGTAGAAGACGTCATATATATACAACAATTATTAGTCATCAGTGAACTTTTTTTGTTAAAGATATATTAGAAAAAATATTTGAACTCGAAATTTCTACTAACAAAAATGAACAAATGTGAGTTAGATTTCATTAATATTATCGGTGTAGATTTTTAAATGAAATAAAGTTCAACTCATAACGTTATTATAAAACTTTTAATTATTGAACAAAATTTTTATCGATAAAACAATAAAATAGAATTATTAACTTACGGTTTGTCATCATTACTTAAATAAATAGACATCTATGCTATTTGTACACCATCATACTTAAATATTCATTTTTATAAATAAATAGTAGTATTGAACTTTACCAAATTTTAAAAATTAAAGAAATCAGTACAATATTTTTTTTTTTGTTGTTGTCTCGGTATAATATAATATAATATAATATAATATAATATAACTTATCCAAATATATATATATATATATACACATTTTACTAAGAGAGGAAAAGACCTACATAAAGGACCATATATATAGTAATTAATTTTAGGCTGAAAGGATAATATAAAGGATAGATAGAACTTCCAAAGCAAACAAATTAAATAGGGAAAGTTGTTTTGTTTGTCTAAGCTTATTAAGTAGAAAAACAAAAACTGAAGGCATGAAAGGTTATGAGCCTCGTTCAAGCTCTTCTTGTGCAGCTTGCAAGTTACTCAAGAGAAGATGCATACCCAACTGCATCTTCGCTCCTTACTTTCGTTCCGATGAGTGCAAGAAATTCGCAAAGGTTCACAAGGTTTTTGGTGCTAGTAATGTCAGCAAGATCCTCATTGAAGTCCCTGAAGAGCAAAGAGAGGACACTGTGAATTCCCTCGCGTACGAGGCTGAAGCCAGGCTCCGTGACCCGGTGTACGGGTGCATTGGAGCCATAGGGCTCCTTCAGAGGAAGATGGTAGAGCTACAGCATGATCTGGCGATCGCTAAAGATCGTCTGGCTCGTGTTATAGCTTCTACTACTTCCTCTGATTCTGTTATGGCCGCTACTACTACTGTTATTTCTAACAGTAATAGTAGTAGTAGCGACCATCTCATGAATGGTTCTTCTTCTTCGCATGTGAGCTTGCCCCCTTTTCCTTGCAGTGATTTCAGTGATAGCTTCTGCCATAGCTCTTCTTCTTCTTCATCTCAATTCTTGACCCGGCATGATCAAGTAGCAGTTGATGATTTCACTCAAATTCCATACATATTTTAATTTAATGTTTATGTTTTTCTTTTTATTGTTTTGATTTGTGGTGATACCCCTTTTGAATGTAATAACTGAACATCAATTATCAAAAGCAGCTACTTAATTAGTTTCTTTTTTATATATGCCAATAAAAAAAACAAGGGAGTCATGAAATTCATGGTCTTGAATTATTGGAAAGTTGGGAACTCTCTCTCTCTCTCTGTATGATGTTCTTAGTTTCAAACAAATTAAACGTGTATTTGTGTGTTGAATTTCATGGTTCCTGTATTATTAATTAGGACCTAGCTAGGAAACTGCTGAAAAATTGTAGGGGTATTTTGGTCTTTCTAATAAATTATTCAATTTTTGTAATAGTAATATTATGATCAGCTGTCATTATTTGATCATGAAATTCTGATCCTCATCTCTTGTTCTGACTTAGATTCTCATCTCAAATAATACTATTATCTTTAATTTTCTACCAATTCACGTTATTACATCATACCATATATACCAATTATTTAGACAAAAAAAAAACATTTATATAACATTTATTTTTGGTCTTGGTTCATAGCACCTAAAGAAACCAAGATCAGAAGACCAGAGTGTGAATTGAGTTAAGCCTTGAATCCTTTGTTAGTTGATGGAGACCAGAGGGGGAGGGTTTGAGCATTGAATGCCATTACCAACAAGTGTGAGACACCATTTAGCACAAAGAAAGCAACACTACTTGTTTTGATTCTCTATGTGCTTATTATCTTTCAACAATTTGCTTTGCCCCAATTATGTGGGCTCCAGTATATACTGTTACAATTTCAATATGGAGCACCATTATGATTTTCACCCCATCATTTATTGGGGAAAAAATAAATGATATTTGTATATTTAAATTATTATTTTTTATGAAGCTGAAAAAAAAAAATTGGTGTCATATTTAATTTATAACTATCAAGTATATTGTAGTTCTCATCTACTTTTACTTATTTAATAATTTTACCTGAACAAATAATTTTGGTCAAGTAAATCAAACCAAGTGATTTATTTTTATGCTAAATAAAAGAATATTTTGATGTCAAATATAATTTTATTTATGTGTAATTTTTTATACTATTTAACATCGTAATAATATTCTATTTAACATAGAAATAAATCACTTAGTTGAATTTGATTAGCCAAAACTACTTGTTCAAATAGAAACATTACCCTTTTTCAGTCTTAAACTAAAATTAGTATTTTAAGATATATAATACGATATGTTACATCAGCTATTAATCTGTATATGTATTTGTCCCATATAAAAATACATACATATACATATTTGGTACGAAGTCCCCGTATAAAAATACATACGATATGTTACATAGAAATTATATTAGGAGTGAGATTAAATCAACTTAACTTCATTTTAAAAATTAGTTAAAAACAAAGAATGTTTTCCATTTATATATACAACCATCCTAAATATTCAACAAAAATTCAGCCAATATCAACCAACAATTTAAATTGGATATTCTATTCCTTTAGGTTTTGGATGTTTTATTTTAGGTTTCAGATGTTCTGTTTCTATTGTTGGTTGCTTTAGGTTTCGAATGTTTTATTTCTCAAAAAGTTACGGATGTTCTATTTCTTTAGGTTATAGATGTTCTATAAATAATTATTACGGATGTTTTATTTTTTTGTTGTTATTCCTTATAAATTATCTAAAAACCATATCATCCGGAGATATGAAATTTATAAATACCAGAACTAGATATTTCTTGATAAACAAATAAAAACCTCTTAGTTTCTTTTAAAATTAAATTTAGTCTCTATAAAAACCTAAAATTAACTGTAGAAAAAATGAGTACTGTTTTTGGTTGCAAGTATATATGTAACCCCACCAATGGCCCTTGAGGTTTGTGATAATTGGGATTGGAATCCAAAGAGTGAGGCAAGAAACCGAAAGTTTTTAATTTGAGTTTATGCTTTGTTTGTGGTGTTCTCATCTGATCACAAATGGGTAGCAAGATATGGCCCATAAAGAAAATGCCTACCATTCAAACTACACCTTCGCATAACACTTAATAATCACTTGTAAATTACAAAAACAAAAAAAATAATCACTTGTAGTGGACTCCTTAGCTCAAGTGTCAATCAATTTTTACTTAACTTCATGAGCATTTAAGTTCGAAATTGGAAAAGGTTAAGTAATGGATATATAGAAATCCATTATGTTTATAAATGGGTTTAAAATTTGTCTTGAATCCAAGCAATGAATATGAACTCTTAAAATATTAAATATGTGAGTGTGTGGTGTGCGTAAGTTTATGTAGTGTGTGTGAATTTGTGATGTTTGTAAGGTTTAAAATTAAAAATTATTGTCTTATATATTATTGTTTTAGGAAAGGTACAAGGAGTCAATGGTTCGAGGATGAATGATGACTACCAAAATTTTAAAGGAAGAGAATAAGATGACTAAGGTAAGTGTATAATTTTGAATGATTACATTTTATTTTTTTGAATGATTACTTTTATTAATTTTAATTGATCATTTATTTACTGAATTCTATTGATTATTAAATTATTGTTTTCATAGCATAGTTGATATTTGTAACATACAAAAAGTCATATATTTGTACTACTTTTTTATAGTATAAGACAATTTTTTTATGCATTCTCGCTTTTAACAGATCATTTTTAACACTAAAAGCATAAGGTATACAAGAAAAATATGAACTTAGATGGAATTAAAAATTAGTAGTTGTCAATTTTAAAAAAAAATTAGTAGTTGTCTCTCGGTGACAAATATCAAAGGTTTTCACCTAGTGATCTAAAAAAAATTAGTTGTATTATTTTTACTCATTTTTGCTGATAAAGAAAATTTATATTAAAAAATAGTAAAGTTAATATGTGCATAAGTTATTATTAAAAAAAATTAAATTAGGTAAATCCTAAAATAAATAAATAAATAAATAACCCTAATAACTAGCTTGGTGACTAGGTCGGAGTTTGCTAGGTACCAAACAAGACGAAGAGCGGTGACTTAACAAGAGCATAAGCATATGAGAGTGTTGCTCTCAATGCAACATTGTAACTAAGTTGTCAAATAAAAGCCAACTCTCCATAGCAGCAAATTTATTGCATATTGGTCTTCCTCATGGAGCTTCTAATTCTTCTAAAGGAAATTACTTCTATATTAAGAAATAATTAATAATTAATAATTAATAATCATGTAAATATATATGACATAATCTAAAATTGTTACTGTAACTCATGCTATCCCAAAAAGTTGCCTAGTTACTTTACTTTTACTGATTGAGTGAATTGAAATGAAACTAACTTTAGTATTAGATAGAGCAACTTTAATCACAACATTTATTAGAGTCTCAGTTTTCAGTCCATCGAATATTTGCTTGCTGGAAGAGTTGCTCCCTAAATCTCCACCTGCATTATTTGAGGAATTAATCATTAAATTTTTAACTTAAAATACTCTAGTGTGTTAGTCGATAAGCACGTTATAATCAATACTCAAGAGGGGGTGAATTGAGTATATAAGCAACAATGATAAATTTTTGCGGAAGCTTAAATTACTTTGAATTTAAATGACTCAAATGCTTGTACTAGTATTTTTCCAAGGGTTTAAGTCAATTCTTAAGTACTTACAAGGATCTTGTACTTTCCAAAACACTTGTATAAATATAAATAACAAGAATATAAATGAGTTTGAGTTGAGAGAGATAATACACAACGATATATAGTGGTTCGGCCAAACTCTTGCCTACGTCCACTCTTTCCTAATCGCAATTAGGAAGTTCAACTATCCACCAAGCTTCAATAGGTGCTTGATAAACCCCTTACAAACACGAGCACTTGAGATACGCCTCACGGACTAGACCACACCATATACTAACCCACTCCACTCGAAGTAATCCCAACTTCAAGATTTTCCCTTG
>JASCZI010181838.1:4896-14932 GCA_036250425.1 Stylosanthes scabra
TTCCTTTGACTATGATTCAACAATGGTAGTAGCAGATCTTCCAGGTCTACTTGAAGGAGCACACCGAGGTTTTGGTTTAGGTCATGAGTTTCTACGACACACTGAAAGGTGTTCTGCCCTGGTAGGTGCTTCTGATTTAGATTGAGTTGTCTCCATATGACCTTAGTGACCTCGAGATAATGGGTTCAAACCGTGTAATCGACAATTGATGCTTGCATCACACGTTGGGCTGCCTACATTACACCTTTTAGATGCGGCCCTTTCCGGACCCTGCACAATGTGAGATGATTTGCACTAGGCTGCCTTTTTATACATAGCTCACATGGAAAAATGTTGATCATGGTGGAGCTGTGTTCACATTAGGTTTTACCACTTACGACAACCATAATGTGAGGCCAGAAAACATCAGCCAGTTTCTGGAAAATTATTATTTAGAGACTTATAATCTGTATTAAACCACTTAAAGTTCCTCATTTTTTTTAAAAATATTTTTTAAGCATGTCTGTTTTATTTCTTTCTAAATCTAATAAGTATCAATTGATTTTGAACCCAGCCTATTCTAAATCTCTGTCTGAAATGTTTGTGTTAATTTTAAATTTGCAGTTGAACCAAAGAGTGATCAATGAATTATCTATTTCTATTGATTTAAATATTAACCACCTATGTAGAATACGTGCATATTTTTTGCCTCTATGAAACTTCACTTCTTGATGCATGGTATTTTCTTTTTCTTCTTCTTCTTGAAAATCACTGTTTAATACAAGCCTATATTGTGTTTCAGATACATGTGGTGGACGGATCATCACCACAACCAGATCTTGAGTTTGACGCGGTTCGTCTAGAACTGAATCTGTTTAGTCCTGAACTTGCTGAGAAGCCTTTTTTAGTTGCTTATAACAAAATGGATCTCCCAGAGGCATATAAAAACTGGGGGTCCTTCAAAGAAAAGCTACTATCACGTGGGATCACACCTTTTTGTATGAGCACTATCAAAAGGGAAGGTACTCATGAAGTTATCTGTGCCGCTTATGAGCTTTTGCGTAAAAGCAAAGAAGACATGGAAGACTATGAAGGTTATTACTCCCTCTAAGCTTTACCTCTTAGTTACTTGTGACTCTCAATTATTTTTTTAAAACTTATTTCTCTAATTGAACAAATTTGATGTGTTTCAGATGGAGAAGATATGGCAAACTTGAATCATGTTGCTGATGCAGTACAGAAGCAGCGTAGTGCATCCATTGGTGATTTTGAAATTTTTCATGACAGCAAGTCAAATATTTGGAACGTAGTAGGGGCTGGGTTACAACGTTTTGTCCAGATGACAAATTGGCGGTGGGTTGAAGACTGAAAACGTGAAAAAATTTAAAATTTTAAAGAAAAAATCATAATATTATTTTCTCTTTTCTCTTTATTATCAATGTTGTACATTTACCTTGTTTTCAAATTCATATATGAGCTGTTATTTGGTGGTTGATGTGTTAGGTTAAAAAAATGTGAATCTATGACACCACCACTAGGCTTGAAGTAGCTCCTATTCATTGCTAGTCTCATGGAAACTTCTGCATCTTCAATAGGTACCTTGATTCAGAGAGAAGATTCCAGCATGTTCTTGAAGCTTGCGGTGTGTATAAGTCTCTCATTAAACTCGGCGTAAAAGAGGGCGACACAGTGGTTGTAGGAGAGGTGTGTCTTCTGTTTCTGTTCATTGAAGTTCTTGCTCTCACATGGAATTGAGTTATCATTAACTGCTTCAAATTCGCTCAGAATATTTTGTAGTTAAGGATGGAGGAATATTGTCATGACCTAATGAAACAACCTGGAAACACCATCTACAGCTGCTGAAATAAGAAAGCTTATAATGCTTGAAGCTCTTCTATAACATCTTTGTCTTTCATCTGCATATCAATGACTATTTCTTTGCTACTTGCCAGATGGAGATGATATGGCATGATTCCTCAGACACATCTAGTACATCAAGAATGAAGAAAGTTTCCACAGATTCAGTTAAGTGGCCTGAATGGAAGTAGTGGCACCCTATTTTGTTGCTTTTATGATGTGTGCTGCTGCCTTACGGCCTTTGGTAAGGAGAATTCTCATAAACCCTGGAGTTTGGTACTCCAGGGTGTACCTGACTTGTTTCCTATATTATATTCTCTATTCTCTATGCTTCTGTATTCATATCGTTGCTATTTTGTTCTCTTTTAGAGAAAACATTTCTCTAGGGAGCATATGCAGTCAAAATGAGACAACATAGAAGTGGATATAAAGATCATGACAAGCTGCTTCAAGAAGCATAAGTATCGAGCTTGCCAACTGAATGCTTCGTCCTGTCATGGCATGATAAGAAGATACAACAGTTGTAAGATCTAACATTGTTTGTTCGGTTAATTTATTTAAAGCAGTTAAGTTACCGTGGGATGAGAGATGATATATGTAATTTATGATGTAATAAAGAATGTATAGTGAAACAATTTTGTAATACCGAAAGTCAAATTTGAATGTTGACATGAAGTCATTGATTCAGAAAGGAAGGGTTGATATATCTGAAATGTTTGAATGGTTGGTGTGCATCAATTTTAAGAACCACGCTTATGTGATGATTTCCTTAGTGTTCTTTTCGGTGTTCAACTTATTAGAGCCAACTATAAATCTATAATAATGGTGTGAAATGGGTGGCACAGTGACAGTAGTACCCTAGTGATGCGCAAGCACTAGAAAATTCTTCGAGTTCTCTTATGGTTTGAAAAGACCACGTAATGATAAGTGGTTAAGAAAGTGCTCAAGTGTCATAATAATTATCAATCAGCATTCAGCATTCAGCGCCAGCGGTCTTTTGTCTTTTGATTTTCGCATCAAAGCCATCATCCTGTATTCCTGTTCCATGCAAGTATACTTCTTCGATCATCTGTTCGTTAGTTATTTTCACTTGTGGATTAAATAAATTCGTTATCTTTATGAATTCTATCTTCTAATTTTTGCATTCCCCAATTGATCTAGACATACTAAGACAGCACTTAGTTGGAAGCTATTGACCATATAAAGTGAAAAAGGCAAAAATACAATAGTTCAAAAAGCAAAAAAATCATCTTGTGTCTTACACTTTGCTCGTTGCTCGCGAAGTGACAGGACAAGTGTCGCATTTATATTAGTAATGGAAATGAGAATATTTAAGTTAAATTTTTTTTTAAAGTTTCAGTATGAATTTTTGGTCTTTCAATCTCTTCTGTTGAAAGGTATTAAAAATACTTAATTTTTGGAAATTGAGACGTCCTAATCTCTAAAAACAAACGCTACCTAGGAGTTTAAGCATCAAATGCTAACGATGGATTAATTAAAGGTGGAAACTCGTTGATAAAAAGAATTAAAAACTAATATGAATTTGACATATTAAAATTATTAAATAACAATTTAATCAAAACATATTAAATCTTCTAATAGTAACTTTGCATGAACTAGAATGCACACACAAGTACTAACTTTAATTAAAGTTGCTTACTAGAAATAAAAATCGGTCACTGAAAGCTCTGTTGAGGGACGGACCTAGAGGGTGGCGAGCATAGGTCTCGGCCCCCTGATATTTTCAACATCAATTAATAAAGAGGTTATTATATAATATATTATTTAATTTTTTTATTTTGTATTTGAAAATAATATTACACTTAGTACTAAATTGTTAAATATATTTAATATTTAACTTTGTATAAGTAAAAATCTAACTCAAATATTATTTATCTCTAATAATTATAAGAGAAGTAATAATATAAAAAAAAGATTAGCCTAAAACAAAAAAACTTAGCGTAAAATGAATACCAAATCATTTTTTAATCAGATAAAATCTTCAAAAATTTAGATTTTATGATATAAAACATTGTCGTATGCTAACTAATTTTAAAAAAATTCATCAATAAAAAAAATATGTACATAGTTTTTGTAATTTAAAATATATATTCGTTATATTATTTTTTTAATATATTTTAAATTACATAAGCTAAGTTATTTATAAATTTTTCTTTATATTATATATATTTTCAGTCCCTCCAGAATAATGTTTTTGGATCCGACGAGGCCCTATTATTATTTGACTATTTTTCGTCAAAGTCCAAGTAAACAGAGTTTACGTAGCCTTTACCCCAAATCCCGGTGGCGGTGGACTAAACATTAAAAAGTGTGTGCCATTTATAAAAGGTTGGTGCATGCTAAAAACCATAACATTGAAAGATATACATATATATAGAGAATGACACCCAGCAATAGCATGGATGAAATTAATTAAGAGTAAAATTGGAGATATAATAATACGAAATAATTATATTTAATTTAATATTTATAAATTATAATTATATATGTCTATAATATCTAAAATTATTAATTTATTTTGATAATAATTAATGAATATAAAATAAAGAAAGTATAAGCTCTTAATTTTGGAAATAGATAGCGGGAAAAAGCCATCAAAGTGTTTTGTTTAATTAATTCGCTATAAGCCTATAATGTTGAAAACACATCTATTTAATTAAGGGATATGTAATTGTAAAGTACTCCAGCCTTTTAAATGTGTGAAACCTTTTTGCCGACCAAACTTAGGAACTCACATCTTTCGATATGTTCCTTGACTAACCTTTGTTCATTCTAAATGTTATGTTCCAAAATCCAAACCTTCCATAAGAAGAATAGCACACAACCTCAGTGCTGGGACGGGGAACTCAAAATCTTGAAGAAAGAACAATGTTAAAACTAACTTGAAATATAACTTTAACATGATGATCCAAAAAATGCATGCATTCACATTTTCAAGCTTAAAACCAGAAATCAATCTTAGAATCAAAGTTGGATCATGACTCATGATGAGCACTCTTAGAAGAAAGAACCAATTCAAAAAATGTCTATATATATAGAGCTATTCACATACAAATATTCGTATTTTATGTTGTTATTTCTGGTTATTATTATTATTAAACTAAGTCTGAGATATTTTTATATTCATTCTTTTAAGTTAGTAATTTTTAGGTAGAGTTAGATATACTCCATTTTAATTATATAGTATCCCAAGATCATCTTGTAATAAATAATCTTAGGAATCATCACATTATTATTCAACCAATTCTAAAAATCTAATCTAATAAAACTCCACACTCTTATTTGTAATCTGACTCACGAGAGCATTATTGGTTTATGATACCATGCAATGTTAGCATGCTACTAAATACTACTGTAATAATATTTTGCCAGTCACATGGGCCCAACGTATCTCTACCTTTCCGCTGCTTGAAATTAATCTTTATTATAGTGGAAGAGTCAATGCAAGGACCTAAGCATCACAAGGACCCGAAATCTTATATTAGGAATAAACAAATGATTAATTAATCAAACAACATTAATGAGTCTCTCAGTGTGATCTATCTTATAATAGTATAGTATTATTGGATTGAAAATTACTAAACCCTTTTCACTTCTTCAACTCTTAACTGTTTAAAAAGTGGTAATGGCCCACAGAAAATTGATATGGATGGGCCAACATGAACTCCCTATTAGACATTAGTGATGGATGGCAGAGGCATTGATTGTGGCGTTGGGAAATATGCTAAAAAAGAACAAAAACGGCTTGACCCATATTTTGATGATGTGATAATAGCATTAATTAGTGGCATGCCATTTCCAACGATAAAGTAGAATGTCATTTGCCGGGAAATTAAAGACACTAAAATTACACTGCATGAGCTGTGAATCAATGGAAGTATGCCCCCACTAGCTCTTAATACATTTTTAACAGTGTATATTTGATATATTAAAAGTGTATTAAAAATATGAAAAATTAACTTTTTAATTATTTCTTAAGGCACTTTTTAACCAAATATTTATTCATTCATTCTCAAATTTTCATTTCCTTTTCTTGAAATCCATTTGTAATAAATTAAACTTTGTTTTGGTTGTTCATCACTCATCAGTATTGATCATTTATTAATAAGTATATGTAATGTTTACCTTTTAAACAATGTCAAATAAACACAATAAAGGATGAAATATTTACACTTTAAATTGATTATTAAATAAGATTATTATTATCAATTAATTTTTTTAATCAAATCTTAGTTTTGAAATTCTTTATTAGTACAAAGGTACTTTTAATCAGAAGATAAGATTTTTATTACTTTAAATTTCTTTGCATTAGTATATATGTGAGATTTGTTTCCGTGACACAAGACAGGGAGAGAGATTCATCTAATTCATGGAAAATTTTGTATGGTCAGAGACAATTGTAACTGCTCCCTTTGAAATTTATGAAGCAAACAAAGAGCTCACAACTTATCCGGTTGATTATTTTGCATAAAAGGATTCACATGTGCGCATACTACGAATTGAACGGCATGTATGTTTAAGATAAGTAGTGCCTCCAAATTCAATGGTTTGAGACTATATATCTTTAGGAATATATTTAAACAAAACCCATATACTTGTTTTCCTCTTAGCTTATATATGGTCTTCCCTGCTAGGATTAATTAATAATATAGTTAATAACTTCAATGTCTACCATTTATATATAAAAAGTTGTTACTGTACACTCATCCAAGAAAATCCTTCCGAAATAATGTAGGTGAAAAACAGAGAGGAATTTATTTTACATTTTGGTTATACTGATCATGCATTATATAAAACATTGTGTGTGAAATGTAAACCCATTCTAGATAGATAGATACGAATGAATTTTATAAAAATTCTATTCAACAATACATAATGAATAAATTAATGTGATATCTCCGTAAAATAAATATATATAGAAGATATTAGGAAAATGATAATACTACTCTTATTTTTTATAATGCCACTTTTCACATAATTTGTTTTGCATTGTATAGATATGAATTTATATAGAAGAAAAAAAAAAGACATTATCAAATAAAATAAGAGTGATGCCAAAAGTAGTTCAAATATTATTTTTCTATTTATAAAGAAAAAGTTTTTTTTTTAAGAAAAGAAAAGTGAAGTTGGATAAAAAATAAAATAAAATTATAACTGCTATTTTCCTCTATTGTATATTCCCTCCCCACCAAACTAACATTACTTGTTTAAATAGCCTTGACAACTACAATGTTATCGCATAACCTGACACGCATACATATTTTGTGTTGCCATTTTTGTTCCCTATAGCCATGTCCAACTCCAAATCCTCTGGAACCTCACACACTTACCTGAAAGCACATGAAAAAAACATGAATAATTCTTCATCGTCATCACCTCTTATTATTATACAACGCAACACTTCACCTTCTTGTGGCGCTGAGAGAAGAGGCAGAAGAAAACAGCAATCAGCAGAACCAGGGAGGTTTCTTGGTGTGAGAAGACGGCCATGGGGAAGATATGCTGCTGAGATCAGAGACCCTACAACCAAAGAGAGACACTGGCTTGGAACATTTGACACTGCTCATGAAGCTGCTCTTGCTTATGATAGAGCTGCTCTTTCCATCAAAGGTGGCTTAGCAAGAACAAACTTCATCTACACAACCACACAAAACAACATCACCATCAATGATGGTAATAACAATCTTCTCATCAACTCCATGGATAATAATCCTCATCAGAATTACATCAATAATGTTGATGATGAGAACCCTTCAAAGTTGATGATGAACAGTGATGAGAATTTGTTCTTCTTCTCAGCCACTGATTCCTCCACTAATAACTCTGGCTATCTGGAATGCATTGTTCCTGATAACTGTTTCAGACCTATTTCTTCTACTATTGCCACCAACAACAATAATACCTCAAACTCCTCCATGACAAAGAGCAATAATAAAAATAAAGTGATGAGTTCTGCTGCTTCAGCTTCTAGTGACCAAAATGTTGTTAGCGGCAATAACGCAAACATCATGGAGGCATTGAAGAACATGCCAACAATGACACCAAATTACTTTGGCGGTGGAGAACCTGTTGGTGAAGTAGGATTATTCTGGAACAATCATGATGAACATCAATCATCATGGGACTGCAATAATAATTATTATGGTGAACTTTCAGCTATATTATTTGACAACCAGCAAGAAGGTTGCATGAATGCATTATTGTGTCCTGAGGCTGCTATTCCTTCAACTTCTTCTTCTTTGAGGGATGTTGATGGCTTAGGAATGTAATGGCCTACCTCTTTTTTAATTACTTATATTTATTATGTATTCATTGTTTTTTCTTATTATAAAGTAAAGTATTATTCTTATGTAAAATAAGAATTACACTTTATTCTATAATAAATTGTAATAAACAATGAATACACAATAGATACAAAAGAATCAAGTAATTTATTATTACTATATCGTTGGGGTGCCCTTTTCATGAACGACGGTTTGCCCTGCACTTTATACTTTGCATGTACCTTGTACGTTCCTTGTTTTGTAGCTTTGCAACCATTTTCCTTTGCTTCTCTTGTTAATGTAATGCGAAATTATTGTGTGTTCACTCTTTGTTCTAAGATGTTACATACCCAAAGTAATAATAACAATATTATTAATAAATAGGATATGATAATATCACTCTTATCCTAAAAAAAAAAAATTACGTAAAACTGTAGTAAAACCTATACTGTTACATGATATACCATATTTATTTTGGTGCATCATAGCGTTTTCCCTGAACAAAATGGCTACTCTTACCAAATTTATGAACAAAATGGCTACTCTTACCAGGTAGTGTATTTATATATTACAATCATCTTACAAATATCAAAATATTCAGTCATGAGTGGGAGGGGCGAAAGAACGCAAAAAAAAAAAAAACCCTCTGAAAAATTACCTGATCGAAGCTTGATCAGGTAAACCAATATTAAAAGAGAAAAAAGAAAGGTTATTGCACATTCAGAGGTGTCAATTTAAATGTGCTTTCTTCATATATATATATGCATTCTGTAATGTAATAAATTTAAGTACCAAGTCAAGCTTTGGATTCTCACATCATCAAAACCATATAAGAGAGCAATATGAAACCCCATTTTGTCTCCTCATTACCGCTCTTCACAGCAAACCCTAGAAACAAGTTTGGAATAAGTACTGAACAAGGTTTGGGGTCTAGGCGAAGAGAAATAAACATGTGCTCAATGAAATTTGAGAGTAAATTTTTCTGATAATAAATAAATATTTGAAGAATAAATTATCACAGAAAACTTCAGAGAAAGTGGAGATGTGGATGGTCTTGCATATTCTTTTGGTGTTATTCAAAAGCAACTTGCTGTATGGTTTTTTTTTTTTTTTTAATATGAAATTCTCTAGGTTGGCCATGGCTTATTCAAGATCAATGGGATGGCCACAGAAAGTTTATATGAACATGAAGGTAATTTGGATAGACATGTGCTAGACCTGAATCTGAAACTGGGATAACTGAAAAATACGAAAGTATCTGAGGACCTCGTTAAATAATGATCTCCAGTTGATGAATTTATATATAGAAAAGGGGGGTAAGGATGAGGTATGCATTCACATTGCTTAACTCGTGCTTAAGGAGGTGCGGGAGACAGTACTAGTTGTGGCAGTATCAGCAGCCGCTGATGTACTGGAACTCTGAGCAGATGGTTGAGTAACAGGTTCACTGGTCGACAAAGTCAGGCCAACTGATCCGGTCAATGTGCTCATTGAAGATGGTATCCGAGATGAAACAGACTCCTTGCTGGATCCTGAGGTGAGTTCAGGCCGCAACTCTGATGTCGAAGATGACAGAGCAAGTGTACCAACTGAAGAACCAACAGGATAGGGTGCAACAGGCATGTCAGCCAGGGATGAAGCAGATGGACTATAACTCAATGATCCCATAGGATGATCAAATCTGCATGCAGAGCCAAACTTACATACTCCACGCTGTGCAAAATGTGTGCAAGGTGGTGCCCCCTGATCAAACACAAAGATTGGATGCATGACCATCAAGATTGCAATCAAATAAATTTTTTTAAAATGACTTAAATCAACAGACGAACATGTCATCACCAAGTGCTACTTCAAACCAATGCATTTCAATTGCCAAATGAAAGAGAAGAAAGAAGGGGGGGGGGGGGGGGGGGGGA
>JASCZI010181838.1:17673-34531 GCA_036250425.1 Stylosanthes scabra
CGAAAGCCACAAACTTTGGCCAAAAAGGGAAACAATTTTCATATATATATTTTTAATTTTTAGGAACAAAAATGAAAATAACAAAGTGGTTGGGGCATTATATCAAATAGAGCAATATCATACCTTCAAGGCCGGTTCCCGTCCACTCCGGCGACGGATCAGACCGGGAACCCTCGCTGGACCGGCCGTACCGCTCCATTGCGCGGACACAAGGAAACCGGAGCTGATAGAACAGAGAACGAGAAGGTTCTTCCGATCAAATGGGGTGTGTTCCCCTTCTCCAGAGTGCAGATTCTAGAGAGAGAAAGTAGAGAGAGAAAAAATGGGGTTAGATTTTCTTGAGCGCTCTCTCTCTCTCTCTCTCTCTCTCTCTCTCTCTCTCTCTCTCTCTCACACACACACACACACACACACACAAAGTCACACAGCAACTTGAACTGCTTCTTCTTCTAACTACTACTAAGGTAGGTTGGTTCCTCTCTCTTTAAGTTTCAAAGAGTTTTTGTGTTTTCGATCTTTCTTTTGTGTGTATATGCTCTTTAGTCTTTACTTCTCTATCTCTGTGTGTGAAAGGGGGGGCTTCCTTTTGCTCTCTGAGTTTGTTGGTTGCTTTTATTTATATGCACCCGCCAACACACTTCCACGATATTATTATTATTCTTTTTACCACCAAAATTACTAATATCATTTTTCCTATTTTACTCTGTTAAAATTTCACTTCTTTTTCCTCCTAGAATTATTCGTTTTCAATTAAAAAATGCTAGATATAAATTTTTTCTTAATTAATTTTTATCAAAATTAAATTATTAATATCAACATAATTTTTATTTGGATACATTTTATTAAACGTGATTTTCACAAAATGAATATTACTAAATGAAAAATTATTAAAAAAAGAGTAAAACTTTAATACTAATATAACATTTCTCAATTTATAAGATCAAATTAGGTAATTAATATCTTAAAACATGATAAAACAAAAAAAATGTTACTTCAACTAAAGATATATTTAGAAAAAAAACTCAATTTATATTAAATTAACAAAATAACCCTAACATATGTTGAAAGATATCTAACGACAACTAAAACACACACTTAGTTTTCCAATTCAACCAATATTACTCACATTAATTGAGGAAGTAAATGAAAAATGAGATTCATAAAAAAAATTAGTTGACAAAAATATTTATATATGTATTATTTTTCAAAAGAAAAAATATATAAATCCAAAATTATTAATTATTTTAAAAAGAGTATTTATTATGTTAGATTTGAATTAATATTATTCAAATTTTAATTTTACTAAAAGTATTTTCTTATTATTAATTTACAAAAACTTTGAATTCTTTTACAATATGCTTAGTGAAAGTAAACAATGGAAATTAAGAGAGAAGAAAAGAAAAGAAGAAAATATCAGATTTTGAGAAGACTAAAGTGCCCATGAATTTTCTGCATATGATTAGTGAGAGTTAATAGACAATACCACTATAGCAGATGACAGAGCTGTCCTTTTGCTTGTGGTGTTATATATATATGTTAAATTGGAAACAAATAATGAGCAGATTAATTAAGTTGTTTTTTTTTCAGATTAATTAAGTTGTTATTATGTAATGTAATGTAATGTAATGGTGTTGGTGTGGTGATGACTGATCACTGATGACAGCATAGGCAAAAAAGAGAGCATGAGATAGATAGATAGATAGATAGATGGTGTTGGCTACGCGTGGCATATAAAAGAGGATCTTCCTTAAAAGTGGTAAAAAGGTCACATGAATTTACTGTGTGACGAGGATTATGGGATCTTTTTATCCTAAACACTAAACAGACACAAAAAACTTTCAGTTCGGTTATGCAAACTTCCCAACCTAACTCCTTACTATTCCTTCTTCACACTCCCTGTTTCGATATATATCAATGCACTCCGCTTATTAAATTTTCATATGTTATAGGTTAATTAGTTAATGTAAAGAATCTAAGTTCATTTATTCATTCACATAAAGATGGCCACTACTTTTAACTTAAATCATACCAAATTACCAAGCTCAATTAAGTGATGTTCTTTTGTTCCCGTTTATTAATTAACTAATTACTTCCATTTACTGTTTTTGTTCAGTTTTGGGTTTAATCCCGAATTAAAAATTTATCGACTTTTTTTCTTTAGTGGTTGGTTGAGAGAAAGTAATGTTGCGACCTCCGTTTTATTGAAAATTAAAGAATACTTTTTCCTCCAAAAACACGTGTGTGAAATGTGGCCTGATGCTGCTATTACAATTTAGTTTACAAACTCCTTTTTGGAGTTTTCTTTTCAATTATTATTTTATTCTTTTCCTGCGCGAAATACTTTATTTTGGACAGAGAATCATAGTAGTAAGCGTTTGTGTGTATAATATTTCTAGCGTTCTAATTTTGACTTTCTTTAAAAGTGTGATTCAGTTATACTATTTGCATTTTTGATATCATAAACCATATAAATTTAAGGGTAATACTATCATTGTACACACTTATATATATCATCTAGGAACACGAAAAAATATAAATAATGGCACGAAAAAATATAAATTTTTGTGCTAATGTGTATATTTTTCTGTGTTGCTAAATGATATATACAATAGTACACATAGATTTATTCTAAATTTAATATCAGTTGAAAGCATATTTTTATATCAAAAATTTTAGAACAAGTATTAATATTAAACTTTTTTCTTTTATTTGCATTCTAAACATTGTAAAAGTGATTTAATGTTATTGATTTTTATTGTTCGTTCGGTTAAAAATTATGGATGATATAAGAAGATGAATTAAAATTGTTAGTCATCACAATTATGTTCTGGGTATGTTTTGTTGTTAATTAGTTCCTCTCTAACTAGTCGTTTAATATCTGTTATTATCTCCGCAACACATTGAAATTGAAATTCACACAATAATTAATAATGATACACGCACATTGTCCCAATTATGTTATTTCATAATACACACGCAGTAGTTATAGACACACACACAAATACATATTAAAAGGGGTAATATAATTTTTAGAACAGTATCTTATTAAGGTTCTCTTATGGTAAGCTTTTGAGCCTGTTTAAGTGTTGATGATGCTCACAAGTCACAAGCGATGAAACTATCGTTCCAAGTATCCAGTGTATGTACAAAGTACCAATAACTCCTCTCTAGCTTTCTTATCCCTGCAAATCAGAAAAAAGTTCCCTATTATTAAGTATTTTAACATCGAAACTATTAAATAAAATATTGAGATTATTTAATATATATGAACACTTTTTGTTTATTTTTATGTTTTAAGACAAAGCTAGGAATTATATTATATATAACCTTTGATGAGGCCGAAAAATTCCGACGAAGCCTTGCAATAATACAGGATACACCAACATAAAGAGCTAGGCCTAATCTTTGATGATTGTTACTGAATGAATTCTCAAACTTTATAAGAGACATGACACCTCCAATTGTGGCAACAAGCACTGCTATATAATGAGAAATTAGATTTCTTGCAGCATGCATGATGATAGAAAAGGCAAAAATCATACAAGAATGTATTACCTTGTAGGCATTGTCATTTGTACTGTTGTGACGGCAAAACTGGTTATTCACATAAAACAAAACGAACAGAATCAGAATGTTGGAGTAGCAAGACCAGTCTCTGCTCTGCCTATCTTCTTCACCTCTTAAAAGTTGATGAAAAAAAAATATTAATCCATGGGCACCTCCACTTCCAACACAAGGTAGTTGAATAGTTGATAACAGATTAGCTTTTTGTTCAGCAGATTCAAAATGTGGGGTTGCTTGACCTTGCCATTTCATGCGTTGAAATTGCAACATACAAGTGGATAAAATTCTAAGACAAGGCATGGCCATGGCATTTCAATTGCTATTTCTGAGACTGGAATTTGAGGATTGCTTTGCATATTTTACCATTGCTATGAGTCCCGGGGCAGACCAGATGCCACGAATTTACGGACAATATATTCATTCATACATTGTTGCCACCACATGAACATGAAGAACAGATTAGACACGTTCACCTCTGCTGTGATACAGAACGCACTACAGAGACTTACCAAAGTTACGTTCAACAACTATTTCTCTTAGCAAAAAATAAAAATCACTTTAATATTCTCGAAGCAGTAGATTCACTTATAGTTATCCCCATCCATTGTGGTACTCATTACTTAATATAGAACACTGGCTTGAGATCCAAGTATATCTGTATATGATAAATTTCATGCAAGGGATAGCGTAGACAGCAATATGAACTTTTTCGATTCTACTCAATTATCAAAAAAAGGATCATGTCTAACAAAAGAACGTAAAAGATTTGAACCCAACAATAGTTTAAAATCTTCAAAAACAAAATCTGGTAATAAGGAATCAACAGGACCGTTTCTACCAAAAACGCCTGATAGAGACACTCTAAAATAGCTTGTAACTCGTCTACCACCCACATCACATAAACAAGTTGGGCTTCTTGGCCTTGTACGTGGTCTTCAGCTTCCTTGTTGGTGGTCTAACCTTCTTGAAGACCAACGGGAACTTAATCTTAGAGTTGTGGAATTGTTTGGTGCTCTCCCTCTTGCAAAGCTTGGCTGGAATGGTGGCAGTCTTGATAATTTGAATGCAGGGGAACCTAACCCTGTGGCGAGAAGCCATCTCATTGTACATCGCCTCAACAGCACCATTTAGAGTGGTGTCACGGTACTCCTTGTACATGTTGTGGTACCCTGTGCGACTCTGATAGCGCAGCCAGATACCATAGTTGTTGATCTTGGTTGGGTTCTTCTCAAAAATCTGTAGAACAGAAGATTATGAACATATACATAACTAATCAATGCAACAAAGACTGAGCAATCAACAGGACTCAGTCGAAAGGTGTGTTTTCACTTTTGGGAAACTACATCTAGAAGAAGCATATATCTTCCAAGGAGTTTATATGACAAGTATCGTACCACCATAGATGTAAATAATCTTGCAACACAACATACAAATGAAAGACCTGATCAAAACTTGACAAGTCAATTCTGATAATCAGAAGCGTGTGCCATACAATGGATGAACAGAACCAGAGGCAATCAAAGGATAATTTTGCAATGTTTGTGCATTGAACATGGTCCAAGAAAACAAAACATTCTCTGAATTTATCATATTATCATAGATAAGACACCAAGTGAAAACATAGACAAAGCAATTCAGGAATCATGGAACAACAAAACCGGTAGAACTCAATAACTCAACTCTGAAACTAAAATATTTTTTTCCCACAAGGTGGCAGAGAACTTTCTTGGTTATCTTTCCGGCATTAACTTACTTTCTTTTAGTCTACCTCGGAGAACCATTTCTTTCAAAATGACAGGCGATTCGACCTCGAAAAAACAAACTAATCCAGATTCAAAGTCTAACAACATTAAAACATTGACTCCTAAAGGAAAGGAGATTTTACCTCATTGATAGCAAGGACCTGACCATTGCTCTTCTTAACCTTCTTCAGCTTCCTCAGAAAATACCTAATTGAATTGAAATCAACAAAATCAAAAAACAAAAACAGCAACAATGTACTCATCGCACCAACCATAATCTAAAACCGAAAAACCTAGGAGAAGAAATAATCATGCGAAAATCTAGATAGCAGGAACAAAGAGAGAGATAGAAGGAAGGGTTACCAGAACTTGGACTTGGCTCGAACCTCATTGGTAGCCCAGAGCTTCATACGGTAAATCTTAGGGTGTTGATCTGACTCAGTTGGGAGAGCCCTCCCAACCACCTGGTATTGATGGAACTGCAAAACAACAACAACATTTCAAAATCAGCTCAATGGAGAAAACTGGATATCGATAATATAGATACTGCGATTTAGACTCACCCTGAAGGTAACCATTTCTCTGTCTCTCTCTCTCTCTCTCTGTGGGAGTGGTGTGAAGACGAACGAACAAGGGTTTTGGTTTCTGCTTTAAGAAACCCTACTTTGCCGTTCCAGGCCCAAATGTTGTTCTTTTTTTTTTTTTGAGAACATACGTTGTTCGTCTCTTTTTTTTTTGACTCAAAATAATGGCGTTCTCTTATGTTACAAAAACAAAAAGCTTGAAGATAACAAAAACATTATTAATACCAAAAAGAAAAAAACAAAAAGAGTTTATGAAACATTGTGAAAATTAAACAATCTAAAATATCTTTACAAAAAGTTTATGAAAATTAGTTAACGAAGGACATGACACATACTATACAAAAGACATCCCGAATATGCTCATTCTAAATTTTTGTTAGACACAAAAACATGTACATATAAAATGTGAAGAGTTTTGAAAATAAATCTTAATAATATTTTTTTAGTTATATAAAGTATTTTAGATAATTTTTATATTTATTAATTAACAATACGTATTATTTCTAAACTTATTTTGGACATACTGACACGTAACCATATTTGAATATATCCAAACATGTCTTGAAAGTGTTTTTTTTATATTTTTTTATTAAGACACATTTAAATACGAAAAAGACACTTCTCAAATAAATGTCTCGGAATGTATTCAATACATAAACAAAAATAACTAAACAAATACAATAACCTCATACAAACAGAATAAATGAGTAATTTAGAAGAACAGTTATTTTAATATTACCAAAAGGGAAATATAAATTTGAATGGAATTCAATAATTTCGATAGTAATATATAAGCCCCATATATCTAAGTTGCTAATACTTGGTTTGGCAAAACTTTTTAAAAAAATATGCATGTGTTTTTAAGCATAAATAATTCGATTTATTTTGTATTTGATAAATAAAAAAACATGGTGTGACTGTGGATTTGTGGTCACAACATTCAAAATTTAGAGGTGCTTTGAAAAGCACAAGATAAAACTTTTAGGGAAAGAAGTTAGGAACAAGTTGGATATATTTTTTCTTTTGAGCTGCAATTTACAGGCGGAGCAGCCAATAGCACCAGTGCAACTTTCACATGAGTTCATGAGTGTGAATTACAATAAGAAAAGTTGCACAGATTTTGTAGAACATGTCGTACAAGTGAAATTTATGCTTCATGTCCACCAAACAAAATGCCGATGACTGGAGCCAAAGGTAATGGCTATCACAATTACGAGGGACTGTAAATTCAAGTAAATAGTCCAAGTGAGCACACGAAAGATTAAACCACAAATTAATACTCAGCAAAAGAAAAACCAAATAGTTGAAAATAAATTAACTCCCCAAGCAGCGAAATATTTGACTCATTATAGGATCAGCCAACTAACATGATAGCCTATCATATGAAGAGTGACTGAAAGGAAGTTGCAAGATCCACATTAAACCCAATCATGTTTATAGTGCTTAGTATAACTGATAGAGAAGCAAAAGCGAAAATGTGATGGATAATTGAGAATTGAGATATTAAAAGTGAAACAAGTAGTAAGGCATTAGAGAGAAGGAGAGAAGCATAAAAGAATGAGCATGAAGGAAGAAAGGAAGACTTACAACAAATGAGCATGCAATGAATCCAGGCTTTTCTCGGTAATCCACCCGCGTAAATAGAAGCAAGAAAGTTCCACAATACCAGGGAATGCCCCCAAGAAAGAATCCCAATATAAACCTTATAATACAAGTCAAATAATGGAAATCATGGACAAAACGAGGGGGAGGAGGATAGGTAGTATATTGGAAGATTAAAGTTCCAACATTATGAGCACAAGAAATGTAATTAAACTAGTTACAATATATCTGCTCCTTGAAGGCTGAAGCCATAATTCAATTTGTTTTGTTTTCAAATATATATACTTAACAAGAACAAAATGTAGAGCAATGAATGAAACAAAAGGGGGGATTTGCAGATGAGAAAAAGTGATAAAGAGGAATATATGCAGTAAGGGTAAATAAAAGTAAAACTCACAAGCACCAACCGAGACCAAGTCCACAACAAGGAAGACGGCGTTCTCTTATGGGGTGTCCCTGAACAACACCATAAACTTGGACAATATAAAAAAAGAAAAAAGAAGAAGATGGTGAGGTGAGTACAGGGGAATATGGGATGTTGCTAAATCATACAATACAATACAACTCGTTAATCGTTAATCGTTATTGTTAGGAAGGAGTTACCACTTACCAGGAAGGAGGCTGGATCCTTGGTAACAATTATGGCAGGAATAGGCTTCACCTTCAGGAGGATAGAAGTTGGCCACGCCTTGAAACGTTCCATAGTAGGGACCCACCTTCCATTCATCGCTGCCGCTGGCGGAGGTGCTTCCACTTCCACCAATTCCCATCGCCGTCCCTCTTCTCGATCTCCCACGATTCCCTTTTTATTATTTTCTCTCTCTTAATCGTATTCTCCTTCTTTGTGCTTTGCCTTCAAACCAACTATATGCTTCTTCTTTTTTGTTTATGGACATTTATTATGCTTTTTTTTTTAAATAAAAAAAGAAAAGACCGGGCTACCGTGATACTGTGCCTCATTGATTGGCCCAATCAAACTTATTCTTCTTCCATCACAATTCACAAAACAAAAGGATAAGTTCGGTTAAACAAAAAAAAAAAAGAAAAGAGGATAACCTCATTCATCTAATAATATTAGATTATGTGCCTTGCTGACTTGCTCAGCAAATAGCTAGTTGTTCCGCACATGGATGATGGAACATCCAAGGAAGAATAGAATAAAATACCATGCAGCCCTCGCTTTCGAAAATATTATTATTATGCCTATCAATAATTTGCATTATTTGACTACAAAATCTTCATAAGCACTTAATGAGAATGGCATCCCTTGAATTGGAAGAATGGAGACCGCCTAATTACATGTTGCTGATGCGTTCAAGCCATTACTTGCTTTCTCGAAACACAGTAGGCACGTGTAGATCCTCTTATAATTTGGCCATATTTACATGCAAAGCAAAACCTCTTATCGTAATTAACGGACTGAAATTATCTTGCATCTTCCAAATTAGTAATTTCACAATCAAAATATATCATTATCACATCACACCCTTTTATTACTAATTAGTAATCTTACCTTTGTATATTATAATTCATGTTGCAAAATAAAAAATAACATTAAAATATTAATAGATGCGTATTTTACTACCATCTTCCAACTAATACTAAAAGAAAAGGGTTTTACATGAATCCGCATACTTTTAACATTATTAAAATTACAGCAATACTATGAAAGTAATATTAAAAAAATTCTAAGAAGTAATAATTAAATTATTATCTAAAATTAAAAAATATTATTATCCGAATAAAATAAAAATAATTATTCATAAAATATATAAGTTATCATAATGATAATTTATCTAATATCACCATCAATTATATTAGCTCCTAAATAAATATATTTACTCTCAATACTTTCTATCTTAAAAATAATATATTCCTTTTAACCTTCTTTCTAACGGAAACAACAAAAGTTTGCTATTTTTCTCTCAATTTCTTTTCTTTTCCTTCCATCCCTTCATTTTCTTCTCAAACAATCACACTAGTGTATTTGGGCAATTTTGGGGTTAACAATTTTTGTTTGAATAATTTATCCTAATTTTATACACTTATGTATACATAATTTTTATACATAATAATGATAGAAAACATAAATTATAATTGACATCTTTTAGATATAAATTATATTTATATTTATTTATATAAGTTTATAAAATAAATTCTAGTCACTTAAACTAGTTTGTGAATTCGGATAAGTTTATGAGCCTTTAGTAAGCTAGACTTACTTGAACTTTACAAATAAGTTCGATCGTTAATCCATCGAGATGAAAATTAAATTAAATTTTTGTAAGTCGAATTTAAGTTTGACCTACTTAGATTCCACCCAACTTACTTCTTACCCTAATACCAAAGGAAAGCACATGTGAATAAAAACACTTGTGGATTATGGCATAAATTAGGTTTGATAATTTTTTTAAAAACAATATTCGTGATTTTGAAAAACGCAATCATCACTTCATCTTATATTTGGTAAATGAAAAATTACAAATTTGCATTTTTTATTTTGGAAAATTAAACATATTTTTCAAAATTAGGTTAAAATTTTCATAAGTTAAAAATTCTAAAAAGCCTTATATTAATGAATATTTATATTTCTTATTATTCTTCATATTTATGTCTATTAAATTATTTAAAATATTAACTTTTTTTTTTATCAAATTTTGTACTTATCAAAAATCTTGATTTACTAAATATAATTGTTATATTTAATAAAAGAATCATTCTTAAAATATTAATTTTAATGAATTACTGTAAAAATGTTCCCAAATCTGAATCATGTTTTATTCCATGAGATGGTAGCAAGTAGCAACAATAATTATTTGGAAATTTTCAAAAGACTTATAATTTTGGCTAGCACATATATTTTATTTGTGTATTAATTTTTTTTACATCTAATAATACAAATATACTAATTAACAAAGTATAGCTAGAAAAATAAATTGTGAATCATCAATCATGTATGTAGTGCTTTTACAAATTATTTATCAAACCAAAAACGATAAGAAGAATAGAAGATTACATTACATATTGTCGACGCAATTGAAGAAATTTGATTTGGACCTTGATGATTGCTTTACATAACAAGACAAAATTAAAATTAAAAGTAATATATTGCAAATCGGTTTCAATAAGCAACTACGGAAGAAACTATATTAATGGTCAAAATCATAAAATGTTAAATGTGCGTAACATATTTGTACGTGTATGGATGGATGCATGTTTTAAATATGAAGTGGCCACGGAGCAAAAGGTACCCAGAGTAAAATACAAACAACAGAGCCAACCGAGATACCAAATAAAAAAGGACCAACAAGAACGTAGAACGAAGAGGCATCCCTTATCGCATTTTGCAAAAAAGGAAAATAAATACGGGCAATGATTAGCCTTTTAAAAAACGGTTACTTGACGTACGTGGTTATGCAAAACTGGAAAAGGAAAAAGGTTTCTCTAAAGATATTATTTCTTCTTAATTAGTGATTTTCTTTTAATTTTTTTTTGGTGACTAGTGATTTTCTTTTAATTTGGTGAACTCTTAAGTATTAATTAATATTTTAGAGGTGTTGAATCTCGTATTATGCATGCAGCAATTCAGTGATCAGCGGCGAAACATTTAAATGGAATTTAGATTTGTGGAGGATTAGTCCTCGACTTGTTAGGTTGATGGATACCTTGGAAAACAAAAAAAAAATTAGTGATCTTAGGTAGCGTTTGGTTTTGAGTACTGAGACTAAGAATGTGGACTAAAACTCAGTATTGTGTTTAGTGAATAAGAATTAAAACTAAAATTTCAATTTTAATTTCAATCCCCAAAATTTCAGTACCTCAAAATAATGGGAACTGGGACTGAAATTTTAATAATCACTCAACACTAAAGTTTTTTAATATTAGCCTTTGTTCCTCTTCCATTGATTTAGTTTAATCTCTACTTTCTAATATCTATCTCTTAATAAATTTTAAACCAAACACAATAACATCTGGAAATAACATCTGGATAAGGAAAAAAGATTTCTCTAATCATCTAACCCATTAAAGATATTATTTCTTCTTAATTAGTGATTTTCTTTTAATTTGGTGAACTCTTAAGTATTAATTAATATTTTAGAGGTGTTGAATCTCGTATTATGCATGTAGTAATTCAGTGGTCAGCTGCAAACATTTAAACGGAGTTTAGATTTGCGGAGGATTAGTCCTCGACTTGTCAGGTTGATGGATACCTTGAGAAACAAAAAAAAATATTGATCTTAGGTAGCATTTGGTTTTGGGTACTGAGACTAAGACTGTGGACTAAAACTCGGTATTGTGTTTGGTGAATAAGAATTAAAACTAAAATTTAAATTTAAATTTCAATCCCCAAAATTTCAGAACCTCGAAATAATGGGAACTTGGACTGAAATTTTAATAATCACTCAACACTAAAGTTTTTAATATTAGTTTTTGTTCCTCTTTCGTTGATTTAGTTTAATCTTTACTTTCCAATATCTATCTCTTAATAAATTTTAAACTAAACACAGTATCTTAATAAATTTTAAACTAAACACAGTAACATGTCTCCCAGTTTGAGTCTGAGTCTCTTAATGTTAATTTCTCTTGCAAACATAGCCTTAAAAACCGCTAAAGAAATATGTGTTATTAAAAAAAAATATATAATTTTTACCTACATAGCTAGCCAAATAAGAAACCTAATGTCATTTAAATTCCATAACTTAACTAATCCAATTAAAAGTTTTTAAAAGAGTTGAGAATTTATAAATAACTTTTTCTATTTTCAAAACATTAATCATAAAAAATAAGTTATTAATCAACTATTGCATAGATATATCATTTAGTGTTTTACTAATCTTTTGTGTGGATATAATTTTATGATAAAACATAAACTCAATCATAGAAGAAAAAAAGATAAGATAATGAAGAAAAAGAAGAAATATATTTTATATTATTCTAATGCAAATTAAAAGGGATAAAGTATTTTTGCCCTTGTATTGTCGGATTGTCCTAATCAAAGTGTACCACGTCCTAGCTGGATGCGAGCCCCAGGAGTGACCCACTAGCACCTCTTCATACTTCCTACCCCCCAATAGGCCAATCAGAAGTCCCAACCCTCCTCGCCCGTCTCCTCTCAGCTCCTCCTACTTGTTCTAGAACACACTATGTTGAGTATTTTCTCGTTATTTTTCAAGACACCTATCTGCCAATCTCTTTCTCTCACACATTTTCCCTCTGAAAACTCAAATTTGACTTGAAATCTTGAACACTCACCATTTTTGACCTTAGCCCATCCATAGCCGAGGAGTGACGACCCCCCTTACCCTTACCCTTACCCTTACTTTTACAATTTGATTTTTCCCACCTAATTTATATTCCTCAAACATCATCAGCCCCCCCTTCTCCCCCCCTCCCTCTGCCATATAAATAAATTCTCCATCTCCAATATTCTCCATTGAGAGTTGAGACCAACCCCAACCACCTCTTTTTTTAATCTTTTTCTATTCCCTCTCCCTGAGAAAGAGAGAGAGAGAGAGGACATGACAAGTGCTTCTCATCTGAATCCCACAGGCACAGGCACAGGCTCAACAAGCCTCATCACAGCATACACTAATCAATGGAACATGTTGGCATACGTAATAAGCTTCATCCTCTTGCTGGTCCTGGTAGAACAGATCAAGTACATGAGGAAGAAGAGGTCAATACCAGGGCCAAGCATGGTCCTCCCCTTCATAGGGAACGCCATACCATTGGTCAGGAACCCAACAAAGTTCTGGGACCAACAATCCAACCTGGCAAAGTCCAGCACAACAGGACTCTCTGTAAACTACATCATCGGTAACTTCATAGTCTTCATAAGAGACACAGAGCTCTCCCACAAGGTATTCGCCAATGTCAGGCCCGACGCCTTCAGGCTCGTGGGCCACCCATTCGGTAAGAAGCTGTTCGGAGAGCACAACCTCATCTACATGATGGGCCAAGACCATAAGAATCTCCGCCGTCGAATCGCACCCAACTTCACTCCAAAGGCTCTTTCCACATACACCGCGCTGCAGCAGATCATAATCCTCAACCATCTTAAGTCATGGGTTCAGCTCTCACACAAAGCCCAAGCCCCGATTCCGCTCCGCGTTTTAGCCCGGGACATGAACTTAGACACCTCTCAGACGGTCTTCGTTGGGCCCTATTTGACCCCCAAGGCCCGCCAGACCTTCGAGAGGGATTACTATCTATTCAACGTCGGTCTCATGAAGCTCCCCATCGACCTCCCTGGCATGTCCTTTCGAAACGCCAGGCTCGCCGTCGATCGTCTTGCTGGAACACTAGCTACCTGCACGGCTTTGAGCAAGAAGAGGATGGACAACGGAGACGAACCTTCCTGCTTAATAGATTACTGGATGCAGGAAACGCTACGAGAGATCCAAGAGGCCAAGCTCGCCGGAGATACTTCACCTCCACCATATTCCTCCGACGCCGAGATTGGTGGATACCTCTTCGACTTCCTCTTCGCGGCGCAAGACGCCTCCACTTCGTCGCTTCTGTGGGCGGTGACGCTGATGGACTCTCATCCTCATGTGTTGGCCAGGGTCAGGGAGGAGGTCGCCGGAATCTGGTCGCCGGAGTCCGACGAGTTGATAACGGCAGACCAGTTGAGGGAGATGAGGTACACTCAGGCGGTGGCTCGTGAGGTGGTGAGATTCCGTCCGCCGGCGACGCTGGTGCCACACATCGCGGCGGTAGATTTCCCGTTGACGGAAAACTACGTGGTTCCGAAGGGCGCGATCGTTTTTCCGTCGGTTTACGAGTCATCGTTTCAGGGATTCCCTGAACCGGACCGATTCGACCCGGACCGGTTCTCGGAAGAGAGACAAGAGGACCAGATTTATAAAAGAAACTTTCTGGCGTTTGGTGCCGGGGCCCACCAATGCGTGGGTCAGAGGTACGCCTTGAATCATTTGGTTCTCTTCATAGCGATGTTCGCCACGTTGATTGATTTCAAGAGAGACAGAACGGACGGCTGCGATGATATTGCATATGTCCCCACCATCTGCCCCAAAGACGATTGCAGGGTGTTCCTCTCTAGTCGTTGCGCACGCTATCCTTCTTTCCCTGCAGTCGTGCACGCCAAATTACCATAGTGTCCCCCTTGTCTCTTTTGTTTCTTCATCACTTCATTTCATTGTGTCGGCTTTTTCTTGGTTTACGGGTCACACCGTTTTCCTTTTTTCAATTTATTTTATTTTATTCTTGTTATTTAATAGTGTCAGGCAATTCGTGTTGACTTGTATTTGCTATTTTTTTTTCTCATGATTTATTTATTGGGTTTGGGTTTTAAAATGTCACTCCATTTTACTGTAAAAGCTTGAGTATGTTATCGTTGTTAGAAGCCATTGGATGATGGAAGATTGGGTGCTTATTGGCAATCAAATAAAATGATTAATGAAAAGTAAAGACAGCAAACTTTTTCATGTGACTCTACTTTTCGGTTAACTTTGGTATTCTAGGAAGAGATTTTTTTTTTTTTTGGGTGTCAATCTAGGAAGAGAATTACCACTGTTTATATATCAGGAAGATTTTTAATTGAGTTATTGTTAACCTTTTTTATGTTTGATATTTTTTGGGTGACTGTTTTTATGTTTGATATATGATAAATGTTTAAATTTTTACCTTTTAAGAGTAGTTTATTAAAATTTATTTTTAAAAGAAATTTTTGTCAATAATTCTGCAAAATCCCGTGAGTGTAGTAGTCTTGAATAACTATTTACAAAACAATCAATGAAGAAGGTGGCTCAGACCAGAATCTGGAAATCACAGTGGTTGGGCTGTCCCATGCACAGATGCACTTGCATGTATTGCTTCTGATCTGTTTGTGTTTTCAAAAAAGTCCAATGCCATACTTTATAGATCTTTACCTTGGAATTTGGATGAAATTCATTGGCTGTTAGGATTCCCATACTTTATCTTTTTTGTTTTTTGGGAGAGAGGAGGGGGGAGTGTTTCGTGCATACTTTATCTTGTTCGGGTTTTTCTTTTGCTAAATAAATTTTAAAGTTTAAACTAAACCAAGAATTTTTGTTTATATATTGGCATGTTTCCATTGAACAAAATGAAGTATGAATCTTTTGAAAATCTATTTTGCCTCCGGAAAATCTATTTTGCACACCTTATAAAGTAAAAAAAAATTACCAAAATTATTCATAAATGTTTATGACGCTGATAAATCTACCCTTAAAATAAAATAATTGATTTTATACCCATAAAAAATAAATTTTTATGAACAAAACTATTCAATCCCTAAAAAATTATTCAAAATTCACAACATACCCTCCGTCCTAACCTAACCTTACCCTCAATCCTTACACCCTTTTCTGTTCTCTCTTCTCAGCCCCCACCATCATCATTTCCGTAAAACCCTTCTTCTCACAATGGCTCAACCACACCCCAACGCCATCAACGGCTCCATTGTCACTGAGATCCAACAGCAGCCTTCTTCCAAGATCCAGAAGCTCCACTAAGACGGTGATGTTTCCACCTCCCTTGCTTCTCTCCTCCGTGTAAAGAAGCTCTTCGCCAACGCTGTTCTTCCTTCTAACGCTCCCGCACTCTCCGCCAGTTACGATCTTTTTGACGTTGTCGAAACAAAGGTTTCAGCGATAGGCAAGGGTTGCTTACCAGAGCATTTCGATTTCAGAAGAAACTTATGCCCGCATTGCTACTTGATTGGGTCTTGCATTGAAGCATTCTATTGATGTTGGTACATGGTGATTGACGCTGATTACAAGGGATCAATTGTGGTGATATTATTCAACTAATCAAATGTTGTATATGTCACCGTCCATATTGATTTTTGTTTCATATCAACATATAAATATAAATACCATAATTTTGTTATTGAGGCATTGAGTTCCATATCAAACAGCTGCTTTAATTTTATTGTGGTGGAGGAAACGGCGGTGGAGGGAGTGAGTATTTAGGGTTTGTTTAATTTTTTAATTTGGAGATAAAGTTAGGGTAAGTTAGATTAGAGGGTATATTAGGAATTTTGAATAATTTTTTAGAAATTGGATAGTTTTGTCCATAAAAGTCTACCTTTCATGAGTATAAAGTCAATTATTTTTTTTTATGGGTAGATTTATCAGCATCATAAATATTCATGGGTAGTTTTGATAATTTTTTCAAAAAATAATAGTATCTAAATAAATCATTTTTTTTCATTCTAAAAATAATGAATATGTAAGCATGGTTGTAATACTTAAATCCAAGATCATTCATTAAATTGTAAAAATGTTTATTTAAAATTAATTATTCTTAAAAACATTCAATTGAATAATATTAGTTTGAATATATTATATATATATATATATATATATATATATATATATATAT